>VYXD01004972.1:125767-149033 GCA_013397195.1 Hylia prasina
ATGGTTTCCCTTCCCTGTGCAGGCCACGGTTCCCCTGCCACGTACAGGTTGTGGTTGCCCTGCCATGGGTTCCCTACCATGAGCAGGCCATGGTTTCTCTGCCTGGCTGTGGTTTCTCTGCCCTGTGCAGGCCATGGTTTCCCTGCCATGGTTCCCCTCTCATGAGCAGGCTGTGGTTTCCAGGCCATGGTTTCCCTGCCTGGCCGTGGTTTCCCTCAATGGCTTCCCTGCCCTGCACAGGCTGTGGTTGCCCTGGCATGTCCAGGCCACGGTTTCCCTTCCATAGTTTCTATGCCCTGCACAGGCTGTGGTTTCCCTGCCATGCTTTCCCTGCCCGGCCGTGCTCCCCACGGTGCCTGGAGGTACCTGCGGAAGCCGAAAAGCCCCGGGCTGGCTCCAGAGCCCTGCACAGACAAGCGGAGCCAGAGGGCTGCTCCCCGGCCCCAGCACACAGCCCTCCTTTCAGCACCTTCCCCTCACACAAAGACTGACTTATCCCACCTTTCTCCCCCCTCTCTCTCCCTCTGTCTCTGCTCCCCGTAGCCCCGGCCATGAAAAGCCCTCCACGCGCAGCCCAATAAAAAGTCCTGTGCCACCTCCTCCTCTCCCCCTCCCTTCCCATCCACAACAGCACTGCCAAAAAAAGGGGGGGGGGGGAAGCAAAAAAAGGGGAAGAAGAAGGGAGAGTGAAGGCTGGGACTTGGGGGGAGTTAAACCTGGAACTCATTTAGCAAAAGGGACTTTAGTTAACAAGAAAGTTACCCATCATGAACTGCCAGTAACACCTCGAGTGATCCTAAATCCATTACCCAGAGACTTAGCCCTGGCTGAGTTTGATTTTATGAACTGTGAGGCTGCTATGTTGAAAGTCTGCAAATTGGACATAAATTGGGCTGCAGAAGGCTGGGGAGCTGCAAGGGTTGGGGGTTTTTCTCTCCCTGGTGACGTAAGGAGGCTCCAGCCGCAGATCTGCGCGCTCCGGCCGTGGGGATGCTCAGGACACCCTAGGACAGAGCTGGACAGTCAGGGAAAACTTCCCAAAACCTCAAACCTGGGATTTTGGGCTGTGCTGGATGAGGATAGGCAGGTCCCTGCACTTGCTGAGCCTCAGAGGCTCCCCTTGTGTTCCCTGGGAGCTCCCACTCTCCTCATCCATGGGCTGTCTTCAGCACCTCACTTGGTTTTGTTTTCATTTGGTTTGGTCTCCAAAATTCTGTGATGCAGAGCAAACTCCGAGAAAAGAGACCAGGTTTGAGGAAAGCAGGAGGCAGGGGCGTGTCTGGATGGGATGCTGCAGCGTCTGCTGCTCTGTTTGGACTTTAGGGCTGCTTTGGTTGCTGAAATGCAGCCTCAGTGCATCCTGTTCTTTCATGTATAATCAGAGTGTTGGGTATTTAATGCAATTTTCAAACTGAAGAAGCTTCAAGTCGAGTCTCTGGTAATTTTACAACCTCAGATAAGTTATAAAAACCAGAGGCTGAGGTAGGGCACAAGGTAAATCCTGATGGGAGAGAGCAGGGATCAGGAGCTCAGAGGCACAGGCAGCAGAATCCCCTGTGTTATTCCTGAAATTCAGAATTTTTACAGGTTATTCTGACCATAACTCTGGGTTTGTTATCATTTCAATCTCCTGTTTTTTGCAGGATTTGAATCTGCCATGGTGGGACTTTGTAAATTACAGAAAACAAAAGCGTCGTGGCCTTGGAAGCAAAAGTTGGATGTGGTTTTCTGTTCCCAAATGGAATTCCTGCTGCCATCACATTCCAAAGGATGTCCTGGCTGCAGCAGGAGGCAAAGGAGGGCTGGTGCTTGCCCTGCTGACTCGGGAAGCCACTGGATATCAAACACCCTCCTCCACCATTCCCACCATCCCAACGGCTGCTGGCTTCTCCTTCACCTTCTGCTGGGTCGTGGCTGAAAATTGAATGATTAATTATGAATTTAATTTGTACCCTAATTAAAGATACAGCCATCGTCAACTCCCAGTAAATGGGGCAGGAGAAATATTTTTTACATATAGATTTGTATGAAAATTTGATTTTTCAGCTCCGTGGCCGAAGTGATTTTTTTTTGTTATTATCATGTCTTGAGTCAAACTGAAGCAAAAGCCTTTGGATTCCTTAGAAACAGGAAATAAAAATAGGAGTCAGGAAGAAAATCCTTTCTTTTTCTCTGCTTTAGCCTTCATTTTACCCCTGATGTTTTTACATTTAGGCAAATTTTGAAACAAAGTTTTGCCAAATGTAAAATCACAAAGTTTCTGATAAAACCCCATTCTGCTAAAGAAGGATTCCTGCAAAACTGCATTTTTGGGATGAAGTCAAACATTTCTTGAGCCCATTTATTCATCAAAACTTCAGCAGAATTCAGCAAAGATGGGAGTATGCAAAGTGATAAAATCAGAGGGTTTCTCTCTAACTTAGAAGTACTTTTTATCTTTATTTTATGCACATTCCCAGATTAAAAAAGGCAGATTCACAGATTAAATAAAGCACATTCCCAGATTAAATAGGGCACATTCCCGGGCTGAATCCAGAAAATACACACCTTTTCTGTATGGGGAATGCATGGCCACCAAATCTCAGCACAAAATCTCCGAAAATTCGATTTAGAAATCAATTTATAAAATTCTTCGGGATCCTTTCCCTCCCAGCCCCAATTCTGGCCAGTCCCTGCCCTGACCCAGCACAGCACCTCCTCTGTTATTTGATAAGCAAAGCCAAGCCAGGGCTAATTTTCCCAGCAAGGTGGCAACAATTCCGTGTGTGATATGTGAGGGAGAAGCACAGGCAGCTCATTTGGGTAATTTCTTACCCTTCTGGCTTCTGCAATGTTTCTTTAGGGGGCACTGAATATGAGTGATTGAGTGAGAGGGAGCCCGACAGAATTAGCACACACTGGATCTTTTGACCAAGGGGGAAAAAAAAAACCCCAAAAACAAAACAGTCGAATGTTGGTCTAGGGGCACGTCCCCTTAGGATTTGGGAAAGAAAAACACCAAGCCACGTTCGTTTGGTGCTCCTCGAGCAGAGCAGCGCCTTCAATTAAAACCCATTTCAGCGGAATAAAAAGACACTTAATCTTGGATCCAAAATAGCTCTGGAACGGCAGCAGCACCGCCCAGCCCAGGGGCATTTCCAAGGCAAAGCCAAGGTGCTGATACCCTCCCGTGAAATGCTTTTCTGAGAAGTCCCTGGCAATTCCCTGCTGGAGTTTCCAGCGGTGCCTGTGAACGGCCCCTCTCGAGTGGGCACCTCCTCAGGGTCACCCAGAACTTTCCAGAGTTCGTGCAGAGGGTTGTGTTTGTCCTAGACCCTAAATATTGGTAAAATTCCTCTGCTCTTTTCCTGTTTTCTCCTTTTCTCTCTCTCTCTTTTTTTTTTTTTTTTATAATTAAAAAAAAAATTGTGAACCAATGCATTCTTCTGTCTGCATGGAAAAGTCCTTGTTTTTCCCTCATAAATCCAAGGAGAAATGATCCCTAATTTTAACAGCAGAATGTCTCAGGAACCTTCACATGAGCCCTGATTTCCAGCTCGTCCCTCCCCTTTGCACCTGTGCTTCTGTGAGCTCAGGGAATACTGTGGGATGTATCCAGGGGTATCTCTGTGCTTCAGGGAGCTGCATTCCCTGTGGATTCTCTGCAGGATCATCCCCAGCATGCCTGCAGCACTCCAGGAGTGGGGAGAGACCCGAGTGCAGCCTCGTCCTGCAGCACACGACAGCGTGCCCTACCTCGGGGTGCTCACCTGGCCCTGCACCCCAGCAGAGCTGCAGGGACCCCTGAGGAGCCTCTGGGATGGTCAGAATTTAGGGTGAGTCAGACCCAAACACGACTTTTGGGGCTGCAGCTCCAGATTTCATCACTGAGCCGCTCAAAACCCTTCCCTGGATTCACCCCAGTTTTTTTTTATTGTTATTATCTGCAATGCAACCTGTGAGTTTTTAGGGCCTGACTTCCAGAAAGGCTGAACATCCAGGGCTCCTGCTTATCTTGAAGCCACACAAATCCCCTCTGGATGTGGCAGCATCTCCAGTTCCACGGGTCTCTGGGGTCACCACGATGCAAACTCTCAATTTTATTTTTAAGAGGTTGTACAGAGCTTGTCTCAGCCCCACAGCCAAGGTCCTCCTCCCAGGCAAGCTTGAGCTCCTCGCTCACTACCAGGAGAGCATAAAAAAGCATTTATAGAGAATTTATTCGTGCTGAGCAACAATAGCAATAGTTAATCTCTTATATTAAAACCTTTAATGACTTTGGGGACTTATGAAACCATCGGAGCCCGTTTAATGAAGCCTTGCTCTGGCCCACACTTTTCAAAGCTGAAATCTTTAATAGAGCAGAAAAGAAATTCACGATTTGGAGGGGGGAGTTGGGACCATACAAAAAATTATGGAGCTGTTTGGTTTGCAGGACTGCTGTTCCTGCTGGGCAGTGCTCTGATGATGTATTAGGGGAACCTGTCAGCAGGGCCGTGGAACTTCGTGATGCATTACAGCAATAAGTCGTTTGCAATACATCATCTGCAGCAGCTGCTGGCCCGCACTGGAGCCTCAGACCAAAATTAGGCAAGGATTTCAACGTGCACCAAAGCTGTTTTCTTCCTTTCTCCCTTTCCCTCCCTGTCTCCAGGTCCTTCTCTCCCGCCTGCTCCCGACCTCACCCTGCCAATAGCAATTTGCTGGTGATTTATTCATCCTGACTCTCCCATGGAAATTCCTTTCTGGTGGAACCAATGGAGCACAATGCTCCGCTGGCCAGGCAGGAGGATGAGGGTGGCTGCAGGGGATGAGGGGTGTAATCCCTTCAGACTGCAGCCAGCCCTGACAGGGAGCAGCGCATGTTTGAGGGGACACAGCTCAGTTTGGGGTGCCGGGCAATGGAGGGCCTGATTTGCTGTCACTAATGAGGAATTAGTAGTTAAGCCCCTCTTTAGTTGCACCCTGATCTTAGTTCTGGTATTTTTTTTCTCTTAAAAATATAAGCAATTCTCCCTAATCCATGAAAACACCCAAAATAACTTCAGAAACAGAGGTGAACTCTCAGCCAATGCAATGATTGATCTCAGGAGTTTTAGCAAAAGGCTCCCTCACCTTCCTCACCTCTGCTCAAAAGCTGGGCAGGTTCTGGTGCAAGGAAATGAATCACTGGAGTGTCCAGTAGCTCCCAATAATCCCACTACCACCTTTCCAAACTTTTTCTGCCTCTTCTGCTCCACTTGGCCTTGGCACACACGTGGCAAGCAGACCTCTGGAAGCTCATCAAAAACCCTGAACCCCTTTTTATCTTTTTTTCTTTTTTTTTCTCTTTTTGCTCTCTTGCTCTCCTGCTTTTTCCTTTAGAGGGGTGAAACGTTCCAGCCCTGACTCTCACCATTTCCCAAGCTCGAAGGTGGCACAGCCAGGGTGATGTTCCCATGTGGAATAGAGGACAAGGACAGTTGGGACCAGGTGTAGGTGCCTGGCTGTGGGATCAGGACGTGCCCCAGAGTTATCTGCTATTCTCCTCAGTGCAGCTTGGCTCAGGAGATAATCTAATGTTCAGTGGGAGCTGCTGGATACACTGTCCATGCACACACACTGCAGAGCTTGTTGTGTTTCCAGGGATTGTTTTGATTTTGAACTTTCTTTTTTTGAGCATTTAATGCCCTGCACTTATTAAATCACAGCCCGGCGGAAAGCAAGAGGGGAAAATCACATCCATGGCTTGTTACCATGCATGAGGCATAACCAAGTGCTTCAAATCCCTGAGGGGATTACTCAGGAATCACCAGGCCACCTGGAGTTTCATTATGGCTCTTACAAACAGGCTTTTAGCAAGAAGGATGAGGTGGGGAGGGGAGAGGGGTCTTCTGTTTAAGCCCTGAAAAGAGACGAAGTTCACAGAGCTGAACAATGGCTCAGCCGAGTCAGCTGAGCCCAGCGGCTGGAAAGGATTAATCAGAGCGAGAAATGTCAGCTCAGAACAAAACCTTCAGCACCGTGGCCAAGCCGCAGGGCTCACAGAGAGCAGCCTGAGTCACTCCCCAACCACGCAGGACCTCTGCCCCTGCCCGGGCTGCCAGTCACGGGCTTGGGTTGGAGTCCTGCTCCTCTCTGGCACCAGGGGGAGAGCCCCTCTCCGCTCCCAGGTATTTCCAGGCCCCTTGGTTATCCCAGGAATCCTCCTCTACCACATCTTTTTCTTTTGGTTATCCACAGGACGCAGCTCACGGGAGCACTTTGCAATTCTGGGGCATTTTTACAGCGTTTGTTGCTTTAGTCTCAATAAACACCATCCTCCTTCCAGGTCAAACATTCCTTCAAACATCGAGATGATGCTACTGACTTCCATGTGTTTGTTCTGCTTTTATCTAAATTAAGCTCCCCACTTCTCTCCACCTTCGTAGGTTTATGTTGTTTATGATCCAAACATTTCTAACACACACATTTAGAGGGAAAAGTTCAAAATATTAAACCTCTTCACCCTTGAACTCCTCCAGCTCACTCCTTTCTCACACAATGCCAGGACTTTGTAAGGACATAAGGTAATATTTTGTGATATTTTGCAAGATTGCAAGAAGGAATCTTCTGGCCTGCACTAAGAAAACAAATAACTGGCTGTAAGGATTGTCTTGGACGTCACTTTTGATTAGAGTTAATCCCAGGTGGTGAAGGAATCGATGACACATCTGTGAGAAATGCTGCTGCTGCTTTCAGGCTGGGCAAGAATAATCCAGGCTTTACAGTTTAGGGGTTTATCTGTAGGAATCTATTGTATACTGAATTTATAAATATATCCAGGAGCTCACAGGAACCCTTAAATAGCCCATGCCCATCACAAAATATTTGTTTGCTGGCCCAGACAAGAAATCCTGGAAGGGTAACAGGGATTGATGTCAGGGGGTGCCCTCAGCCATCAGCAGGACAATGCAGGTGGACAAACGTGCAATGCTGAGGATGCAGAGCTGGTGACAGCGTCCCTGTTCCCTCTGGATTGTTCCTTCAGATCCACTGGGGATTTTCATTCCCTGACAACTGAGGGGAGTGGGGATTCCTGCACAGAGCCTGGGGAATGCTGGATCCCGCTGTGCCTCAGAGCTGCAGCACTTCCCCTGCTCAGAAGTGTCAGGAGCTGCTCTGAGTAACTCCAGCTCCAAAGGCTGGGAATTCCAACCCAGGGAACCCTAAGGTGGCTGGGGCACCCTTTTTTCCCTCCAGCTCCACCTTTATCATGTTATTGAGGATAAAAAGACTGTCATCAAATACTTTCAGTGCTGGAATTAAAGTCCTTCATCACAAGCTTTCAGCTGGGTGCCAGCTTGGAGCTGCTGAAAGAAACCCAAGCTAAAGTTCTCCCTCTGCATTTGTTCTGTCACTCTGTTAAAAGGGAACAGCTGAACAAATTATCAGCATTTTGTGCGGATTAGGAAAATTGATCCAGGCTGAGTCACTGCGTGCCTCTGTAACCCCGAGTCATGGTAAAACCCAGGAAATGAGACTGGGACTGGAAAGGGTGAGAGAATTCCTGTATTCTTGGAGCATCCTCAACGCCACATTGCTGGACTCGGTTTTCCACTGGCTCTTTACACCCTGGTAGAAGTCAGAACATTCTTGCCCCAACCTGACCATTTCTTCTTGAGGTGTTTCCCTACAAGTTTTGTTACTCTGTGAAAGCACAGCTTCTTAATTAAATTTAAGGTGTGCACGCTAAATATCAGAAATAGGTCAAAAGTTAAACCATCATTACAGACCAACTGTCACTAAACTGTATTTAATCCAAAGCAATGGATAATAAGAACTTTTAGCCCTGTCAGGACATGTTGGGGATAGTAAATTAGATCTTTATAATGAAGAACTTCAAGGAGAGGCAAAAAATTCCTGAATATGTGCAAAATAACTTATTTAACACTAAGGAGGGAGCAGGTATTTTGCATATATTTGAAGGAAAGAAAATGTGTGCATTCCCAACTCTCAGAGTTAGCTTGCAATGTTGGAAGGTATTTCTATTTGTATCTCATTCAAACAGGGAATTCTGGCCCAGGATTTTCCAGAAGCTCCATTCCTGCCCTGCCTAGAAGAAATCCAACAGCTCCTACAAGGCTCCTCCAGGTCCCAGAGTCACCTTCAGGACAGCCCCAGCTGCTGGAAAAGCCTCACCTCAGTGCCAGCTTTCAGTATTGGAGACATTGTTATAATGAGAGAGGAATCCGCCCGCAGAGGTCACTTTGAAGGGTGTGAATTTTGGCACAGGGGACCCAAGGGAACAGCCTGAAGCTGTGTCAGAACAGGGTTTAGGTTGGATATTGGAAAAGATTCTTCCCACAAAGGTGTGGGTTTGACATTGGGAAAAGGTTCTTCCCCTAGAGGGTGTAGGCTGCATATTGAAAAAGGTTCTTCCCACAAAGGTGTAGGTTGGATATTGGGATAAGGTTTTTCCCCATATGGTGGAGGTTGGATATTGGGATAAGGTTTTTCCCAGAGGGTGTAGGTTGGATATTGGGAAAAGTTTCCTCTCCCTGAGGATGTAGGTTGGATATTGAAAAAGGTTCTTCCCACAAAGGTGTGGGTTTGACATTTGGAAAAGGTTTTGCACCAGAGGGTGTAGGTGGGATATCAGGAAAGTTTTTACCCCAGAGGGTGTTTGGGCACAGGGAATGCTCCCAGCACCAAACCTGCCAGAGCCCCAGAGGGATTTTGGTGCCTCTTGGGGCTGGTGCTGTGCACGGCCAGCAGCAGGATTCGATGATCCTGGAGGATCCCTTCCAACTCAGGACATTCCGGGATGCCACAAAACCTCTGCCTTCGCCTCCTCCGTGGCAGGAGCGGCCACCGCGCCCCTCCTGCCCCATTGCCCGAGGCCAGGCTTTGATTTGAGCCCGGGCAGCGGGTGGATAATCGATAGAAGCCCCGGGGCTGGGCGGATAATCGATAAACGCCGCGGTCCGTGCCCCGGGAGCCGCGGAGCATCCGCTGCGCCCCCGCTTTGATCCCGGCCAGCCCCGGCTCCAGCGAGCCCTTTGTGGGCAGGGATCACCTGTCACAGCCCTGCCCTGCCCACGGGAGGCCTTTTGATGCGGCGGGTGTTGATAATTAGCGCCTAATTGAGTGATTAACAGCCCCCGGCAGCCCGTGTGAGGAGGAGCAGGGGCTGCTCCAAAGTTCACGCCTTTAGGATGCGTTTTTCCAGCCCCATGTTCCCCCAGCAGCTCGCTGGATGCTGGGATCCTCAGAAATGTGCAGAGGCAGCAAAACCAGGGAAGGCGATTCCCTTTTTTTTTTACTCTCCCGAGTGCTGTAATCACTTTTCCCCGAGCCACTATTGATAATAACCGGGGCAGGAATAGGCTCCCATTTGCAGGGGCTCCACAGGCCATGAAAATCCCTCCAGATAGACCGAACTTAATTAACTGAGCCTATTAAGGCAATATTAAAAGAAGCCTATCTCAGCAGGCTCTCCCAGTGGGGAGACACAGCAGAGCTTTCAATTTAGGACTTATTGCAGAGCTCTCCTGCTGCCCAGCTCTGTGGGCTGCCTGGGAGCTGCTTAATCCACGGCTTGGGAGAGGGGAAAGGCAGCTGGGAATGGGGGGGATATCAAAGGAAATCGACCTGTAATATATTATATGCTCACTTTGTGGCTGGGAGGAAAAGCCATATAAATGGGGAGGTTGTTTGGCGCTGAATGAAACAAATGGCAGCGTGGAAATGGTTAAAAGTTGTAAAAATGGGACTTAGGGAATCCAGAGAAGCTTTTCATAGATATCTGTGGCGTGTTGCAGCGAAGCTGTGAGTGGATTCTTACTAAAAATTGCAAAATTCTGCACAAAATCAAAGAAATTCTGTGTAAAATCAAAGAAAATCTGCATAAAACCAAAGAAAAATCTTCCTGCCCCACACATAAGTTAGGGACTAGTTTTGACCCCTCTTCTCATGAAATATTGGTGCTGTCACCATGCTGAACATCACGACTGGATGATGTTCCTGGCTAATATTCCTGGAGAATAAAACAAAGAGTAAATGTTGCCACTGGTGGACAAGGAGCTCTGTCCTGCAAACAGAGCTTGAGGAAGCTGCTGAATTGCAAAGCTACAGCAAAAATAGCCGAAAAAATGTAAGAAAGGTTTTCCCTTAGTACAACCTGCAAAGGGAAATGGCATGGAAGGTTAAATGTACTAATATCTTCAACAATAGTTCCTGGTTTTTAAAGAGCATTTTCTCAATTTAAAGGGCTGCAGAGCCAACACTGTGGAACAAGTGATTGCTTTAAATCGAGTGGATTGAATCCGTGTGGGTGAACACTTTTAGAGCCAGGGGAATTCTGGTGGCAGCCCCAGGCCCAGCCCTTGATGCAATGGGCATCCCTGGAAGTGTCCAAGTCCACCTGCACGGGGCTTGGAGCACCCTGGGATAGTGGAAGGTGTCCTTGCCTATGGCAGGGATGGAATAAAATGGGCTTTAAGGTTCCTTCCAACCCCAACCATTTCATGATTCAAGAGTCTTTTGGAATGGGAATCTCGGTTTTATTTGTGATGGTTGTAGAATGAACCTTGAAAACACAACCTGTGTTGACCGAATTAATCAGGGAGGGGTGGGACGGGAACCTTCCCATTGTTCTGATATAAATCACAGGAGTTTTCACTGAAACAAGTGATTTGTGTAGAAATGGAAGATTTCTACCTGCACAGGTTGGATCCATGCTCAGCAAGAACTTCCAGAGTGCCCCAAGTCTTGGAACAACCCCCAAGTTATTATTTTCATGGATAATGCACCAGACAAGCGTTTGCACTGCTGATGTTTTATTTTTAGCCCAAACAAGGGGCTGCAAAGCCTGGGAGCCTTCCCCAGTTTATCCCAACAGCTGGATTAAAAATAGAAGATCCTCCTGGAGAATGTCTGCTTGGGCAGCCGAGGGATAATTGCGTGTGGCTTCAGTTTGTTTGCACAGGAAAACCCGGGGTAACCTGAGAATTCATTACGAGAAAAGCACAGGACTCCTGCCATCCTCTAATGGCCCCTTACAGCTCGAAATGCAAAATTTACAAGGGAAGCCTTAAAAAATGACAGGAAAATCTGAGAAGATAACGAAACTGGCAGGGAAATTAATAGAAGCCTTGGGTTCTGTAATCCGCAGTGATTAATACCTTCTAGTTCCATGATCCTTGGTTTCCACTGGAATTGATAAACTACCGACTGTGGCTTCTCTGCTTTAAATCAATACCCCAAAAAAATCTTAGTTGGCCTTGCTGGCCTATTTGTCATCTCCTTTCCAGCTGAAGGTTAGACAGAATCCTTATGAACTCAGATTTTTTTTCCAGTTTTATTGGAATTTCTTTTTTTATGGTCATTGTCATGCCCAGAAGATGATGGTATGAGCAGCATTTGAGATGCTAATCCTGTCCAGCATCTGGATAGAGCCAAGGGTTTAGTAACGGTCTTGCCAAATTTTTAGGAATATCCCAAGTCGTCAAAGACAACCCTTAAAGTTGTCTTCAGAGTACTATGATTTTGCAGCTTTAAAAAAGAACAAAAATTAAAAATTTGTGGGAAAATCAAAGCGGGAAAATGGAAATGATGTCACGGTGCTGCTGAACTGTAAAACAGATTTAAAATGTGTGGTTCTTGTACGGTTTCAAAGTGTGCTGCACTGCAAACTTTGCTCTTTTAGACTTATTTGCTCCTGAAATTATCATGGAATGGGCTGGGTTGGAAGGGACCTTAAAGCTCATCCATTTCCACCCCTGCCACAGGCAGAGACACATTCCACTACCCCAGGGTGCTCCAGCCTGGCCTTGGACATTTCCAGGGATCCAGGGGCAGCAACAGCTTCTCTGGAAACCCATGCCAAGGCCTCCCCAGCCTCCCAGGGAAGGATTTCTTCCTAATGAATTCCTACTGATGAGTTGCAGTTTGTAGGACAGAGGTTTCTCCAGACCTGGAACACAAACACCCTGACACTTCTTCTGCTGGGAATTTTACATCCCATCAACGCCCCTTACCCTGCTTTCACCTCCTGTGCTGGATGCAGACATTTATAACATCTATTAAATGTGGTGGGGCTGCTCTCAAGTAGAATTCCTGGCCATTCATCATCACGAGCTGAGTTCCTGTTTCAATTCTTACTTTTAAATGCATCGCCACCTTCGTTGGGGAAGGCCAAAAAAAACCCCCCAAATCTACCACGATTTTGCTCCATGCTCCCATCTTCTGTTTAGCTCCAGCCTATTTTCCTTCACACTTGCTTGACATCATGGAAATTGGGTGGATGGCAGTGATTCACGGTGCTGGACGTGGGAGCTGGAGTTGTTCCTGCCACTGGAGCGTGAGATCGCTTTCCCAGTCAATCCTGCCAGGTCCTTCACCTCCTGAGCTCACCCTGGAGCTCCAAAGCCATTCCCAAACTCCTGTCCTGCACAGCTGGCATGGCTCAAACCCTTCCACTTCAAGTGCTGTCACTCAGTGGTATTTAGATCCCTCCCAGATCCCTCCACAGCTCTCTCCTTTGGAAAACCAACGTGTCCCGATGAGCTGCCCTCGTGTAAATACGTCTTCCTTTGTAAGAAACAAGCCCTAATTCAGACCTGTGTTGTGTTTATTTTTGAACATGGAATTTTTATTTCTTTTTTCTTGTCAGGGGCTGTGCAGCTCGACCTTAGGCCCGACAGGGAGATGTTTATCCAAAGAGTTAACGTGGATGAGTAATCCAGGACGCTCCTGCCAGGGCTCGGGGGGTGGGATTCCCGTAAACAGCCAGGCCCTTTGAACTCAGGGCTTTTATTTTATGTCATCCTGCAACCACTAAACCAACAACGCCACCGTGGAGGCCTTCCCTGCTCAGCCAAAACACGGATTAAGCCATGGAAATTTAAGCTGGGAGTATCATTTGGGGGGACCTTGTGTTGGTCACCTCGTCCTCTTTGATTCACTCCGTCCTGAGCTCGGCCCGGTGTTGTTTGTGCAGGGCAGGGGTTGTTCCAGCCCCAGGAAAGCTGTCCTGGCTCCATGGAACACCTACAGATGTGGGCATGGAGTGGCACAAACAAAGAGCTGAAAGATGAGGTGGAAGGAACCTTTTGTGTGCATAAATCTCCCACTGGTTCCTTCCCATGGAAATTTAATCTTGGCCTGGTTGTTCCTGATCTCCCTGCTCCCAGTTTCCGCCTTCCCTCTGAGGGAGCAGCTCCTGGGCTGGTGGGACCACTGCTCCCACCCTCCTCAGAAACTATCTGTCCAGAACAGAATTCACCCCTTTATCTGCTGATCTCAATTATCAGTCCTGCCAGAGTCACTTTAAAATCGTGATTTAATGACGCCGTGTCCATTTGTCGCAGGATAGAATTACATGTGCAATAAATAACAATAAAGATCTGATTTTCAACCCTAAAAGCCTAATTCTGCCCATTTTTAGTGCTGATCACGGACGTGGACTGGATTTGAGAACTGGATCAGTGAACTCTTGGAGATTTTCTGTGGATGTTAGGCAGCTCAAATTCCCCCTCAATATTAAGACCATGCAGAGTTATGGGACTGAGGCATCCAAGAAATAATAGGAATAATGTGAATATTGCAAAACCATCCTCTTACACTGGCATGAGTCATTCCTAAAGTGCCCTGTATATCTTTCAGGGTGGATTAAGGATACGAGACAGGGGAACCAGGAGGGCTCCTACAATGCTCCACTAAGTCTCCAGAATGGGAAAAGCCTTTTGAAAACAACTCTGAAAAATAACCATTTGTCGTCTGCAGTAAATAACTCGGTCACTGGGGAGGTCAAAAGCTAAAGGCTCCCATCCAGGGCTGGGATTAATGACCTGCAAAACACCAGTTTAAAAATAGGCTCTTCTCCCGCTTCCAGACAGGCAATAATGAAGCATCTCCTGCCATTCCTTAGCCAGGAATGAAATTCCAGGCAGGAAAATGGGCTTTGCAGTGGATGCACAGGGATGAGTTAAGCAGTGATAGAACGAGCACTGTGTAAATCAAGGGCCAGGGCCACTGCAGGCTGCTCCTCACCTGGGCAGGACGTGCAGGAAGGTCCAGGGACACCCAGGAGCTGCTCCCTGCGGCAGGGACAGTGCGGGGGGAAGAGCCCCTGCTGCCCTCCCTGCCCAGGGGGTGTTGGTGTTGTCCAGCCCCCCAAGGCAAGTCAGAAATGTCCCTGCCCTGCACAGATTTCCACGGCAGAGGGGGAATATTTATGACGAGAATCAAAGGTGCAAGGGGAGGCAGAAACCCAACCTGTCCTGTGCCGGGAGGATCGATGAGGTGACTCAGTCCCTCACGGCCCCGTGTGCTCGTGGACTGGGCTGGGCTGCTCAGAGTCATTTCTTCAGGGAATTTGGTGTCTCCCAGTTTGCCAGGATGGTTTTGCAAAATGTCAGGATATTTTAAAAAACAGTTAAATTAAGAATTATTCTTCTAGCCCTGCTTGTTTTGCTTTAGAAGCCACAATTAAAGGGACTATTTCATGCCTCAGACAGTAAAAGTGGAGGCAAATTGTGAGTGAAGTTCTAAAGACACCTCTTTTATATTAAAATTACTACAGAACGAAACACATTCTGCCTTGAATGACTCTGCAGATGTCTTTGAACTGGGCTGATTGCCCGAGGAATATTAATCCAGTGAAGCCTGGCTTGAGGCCACTCAGGAGCTGGGAGATGATATCAAATACTTTGAATTTCTGATCACCTGTAGCAACAAGAATTCCAGTATTGTGACTGTCCAGACTCACAGCATTTTCATCACCTGGAGCCGCTGAGCCCGTCCCTCTGCAAAGTTCTTGTCTTCTTTTTGCCTTGTGCTCCTGTTTCTTCAACCCAAGCAAACCAGAAATTCAGGTGGGGAAACCTCCAGCAGATTGAGCTCTGCTGCTTCCCTCTCCCACCCAGCACAGGGCAGATGCTCTGATTTCCAGCCTGTGAAGAACAAAGCTTCCCCTTGGCTTCTTTATTTTAAACAGAAGAGGCCACCCACAGCTCCAAACATGCCTATGGAGAGGAAAAATAAATGGCTGAGCTCCTGGCCAGACACGGATGTGCAGAGCGTATCTGAGGAGGAGGAACTGTTTGGAAAAAGCCATTCCCATCCCACCCAGGTGCTGCCATGGATAGGGCCGGGGGTACCAGCACCTCTCAGCAGTGGGGAATGGCACGGAGAGGGAGCTGGGATGGCTGGGGACAGTAAATGACCTCAGCCCAAGGGTAAGTTCAGCAAGCCAGAGCCGGGCAGATGTCAGAGAAGGAAATTTGGGAAGGTTTCAGCACAGGATTCCAGCTCTTCCTGCACAGGAAGGCAAATCCTGCAGTGCTCCACCAGCTTGTGGCCATAATATCCAGAAAAGATTCCCTCACCAGCCTGAACCCGCAGATTTTTCCCCTAAACTGAAGCAGGGGAGGGTGGTTGGAGCTGCTGCTGGGCTGAGGGGGTTTGGCTGGGAGTGGTGCCTTCTGCAGGGGGCTTGGGTTGGTCATGGTGATGCCTTGGGAGGGCTGAGCTGGAGCAGAGACTGCCCAGAGCCAGAGAATAAAGCAGAGATTTATTTATTCAAAGGCCTTTAGGGCACACCTTGGGCAGGACAAGAGCCTGGCCAGGGCTGCAGCCAAGGGGGACCCAAAATGGTCCCAAAATGGACAAAGGGTCACCAGGTCTCACCCTTTGATCAGTTTGGGTCCATTTGCACCTTGGGGTTGAATTGTCCAGTTGCAGCTCCAGGCTGTGAGGTCCCATCCTGCTTGTCCCTCCCTCCAGCCACCCTTGTTTGTGCTGCTGGGCTGAAAGTTGTCCTTGGTGTGCAGCAGGAACAGGATTTGTTTTGTGTCCCTGCTCTGTGCAGAGCTGAGTGACCCTGACTGTGAGCTCAGAGCTGCACCCCTGGCAGCACAGAGCCTGCAATGCAGGAGAGAGAAAACTGGAGGCATCACTGGGGGGGTGGGAGCACCTAGGGGTGATGATGAGACACAGGAGGGATCTCCACCTGTGGAAACCACTGGTCCATGAGACAGAAGAAGGGATGAGAATGGAGCAAGGAGCCAAATGTTCATTATCTCCACCCACTGGCTCTTTCCTGGGTGTCCCCTCCACACCTGGAGCCACGAGCTCTGTGTCTGCCTTGCCGTGTGTCACTCGGAGGGGAACTGTCACCATGAGAGATTTGGGACTTTGATTTGGGATTTTGGGAATGATTTCACACAAGGTTTTAAAACACAGAGAACACACAAGGTGGAGATTGGATCTGGAGGTTTCCTGTGCCTGCTCATGGAAAGATCCCTCCTAACTCAGCAAGGATCAAGAGTCGGACCTGGCTCCCTCAGAGGGTGGTGTTGGCTTTGAGAGCCAGCTGAAATTTGAGAATGGTTTAAAATTGTGTTTTTTTAAAGGCTGTATTTTCATGCCTCACTTCTCCATACAGACAGACAAATAGCTTTTCCCTTTCATGGAAAGCTGGGACCTACCTCCAAAAATGTCCTTAAACTCAGGCTGAAGGCAGTGGAGTTGGCAGCACCACATCCCATGGCTGCCTCTACCACCACATCCATCTCTTTGCGTCAATATTCAACCCTGGATAAAGTTTGTAGCTGAGATTAGAGAGCAAAAAACTTCTGTATCAGCCTCACTCCAGGCTGGAATTACTAAAAAAATCCAGGTTTTTACTTATTGGATGTGAGTGCCCCTCTCTGTGTGATGTTTGGGAGTGATTTTAATCTACCTGGTGTGGAAGGTTTCCTCCAAAGTAGGCCAGGCCTGCACTGGGTGAAACTGGTGTGGATCTCAAGAGGGCAGTGGAGCAATGTCAAAGCAGGTCAGCTGCACATGGACCTCAAACCCCTGGGGACGAGTTTGTTATCCACCAAAATTGGGCGTATTTTGGATTGAAAAGGTTAATAGTGATGAGGAAGGAAGAAAACAAGTGCATTAAATCCTGCTTAATTAATCTGACAAATAATGAGCATGAAACTGTCTTGAGAAGGGGTTGAAAGGTCCCCAGAGGAGCCAGGGGGTCTGGGGCAGGCACAGGATGGGCAGCTCATCGAGGTCTGCTCCAGCACTGCTGTCCCAGTGTTTGTTTTTCCTTTCATTGCTCTCTCTCCCCATCCCAGTGCTGCATTTCAGGATTTCATCCCTATCCCGAGCTACTGTGGAGTCAACTGGGGGCCTGGGAGCAGCTCAGTGCCAGGGATCAGGGCCTGTGCCCTGGTTTCAAACAGCTCCTTTTGGTTTACCCCCACTGGCAATAATTAATACCAACACATTCATACTGTGCATTGTATTTTTTAAAGCATAAGTACATAAATTCTTGATTAAGTATCGTGCCCTGGTAAATGAATAAATTGAATAAATAACAATTAAACCCCCGTGCAAGTGTGGGGTGGCACTCGGAGGTCTGTGTTATTTCACACGAGGCTGCAGCCAATGTTCAACCCCACATTTCATGTTAATTAATGAAACCCTTAATGCAAACTTTGAGCTGAAGTGGCTCAGTCCCATCAAAACCAGATTTTAGGGCATGTTTTCCACCTCCAGTGAGACAAAACTCACCTGAAACCTTGCCCAGCCTGGTCTGAATGTGAGCCCCAGTGAGGGAGTCAAGCAGGGCTCTTGTGTTTTAAGGAAAACCAACTCAGACATGGAATAAAAATAGGGAAAAGAATTAATGCTCATTAGAATTGCTACTTGCACTTCTCTATCAGCATTTCCCCAAGCAAGCAGTGGATAAGATAAACAAAAATCCATTTGGGTTGTGGGGATGTTTCTGCCAGTTCCTGTTTGCTGAATGTTTTCCAAAGTCCTGCTGCCTTTAGGGCGGAAAGAATTCCTATAGGAAATCATTTGATTTGTTTTCATTTTATTTATTTGCTTACGTTCCACTGACCACAGAGGCTGAAACTCTTTGGGATGCCTGAAAAAAACAGGATGTTTCTCTCTCCAGAGAGGCTCCTTCTCATCCATTTTCTGTCTCAGATGATGTCAGAATCATCTGGTAAGGGCGTCATGGAAATTGCCCCGGACAAGTGGCAAACATGAAAATTCAGCTTTAAATCACATCCCAGTTCTTCTCAGCTAATGGGACTTCAAATTGTCTCCTCAAAAACACATTTTTGGGGAGGTTTTTTTATGTCCTGGAGGTGGCCCTGTTTGAGGCTGACCCAATGAGAGATTCCTTTCAAGGAGTTGTACTGAAATCTTTCCTTCTTTTTTCTCTTTATTAGAAAGTGAATGGGTGAGAAGGTTTGCAGAACCAGACTCTGGGATTTCAGGAGGTAAAAGGACATGGAAGAAAGTTCATTTTTAAAAAAATATCACAAAATATTGAGGTTATGAAGAAAAAAAAACCAGAAAGAAATTGATAGGCAAAAAAAAAAACAAAACCCAAACCAGCATATGGAAATGCGGGTGTATTTTTGGAACCATTTCATTGGAGAGTTATTCACGGATCCTGAAACCACTCTGGCTTTGAAAAATGCAGAGCTGAGGAGGCTCGGGGTGACCTCGGCTCCGGGGCACGCCGGACACGTCGCGCTCCGTCGGGAACGCGCGGAGGGAGCGCCGGGAGCCCGCCGGGATCGCCTCCACCCGCCCAAAAACACACCCAGCTGCCCCCACTGCCACCCACGGCAGCTCCTGGAGCCGGGGGAATCTCAGAAATGCCTCGGGTCAAAAAATCTGACGGTGCACGAAGCGCAGAATGGAACCGCGGAGTTCATTTCATTCCCATTCGATCCCACCGCGGCCGTCGCAGCAGCTTTGGTTTTATTGTTGCTAATTCCAAGCATAATAAATACGCTTCAGGATCTCGGCTGATTTATTATCATTTTAAACAGGCTGATATTTGCAGCTTTTCGTGAATTTTCGCAGTAATGTCTATTTCCAATTTCAGCCTTGCTTTTCAGTTCATTTGAGACGCCCCATCGGTATTAAAATCCAGTATTTAAAATATAGTAATCACTTTCCCTGCTCCATTAGATATCTCTTAACTCCCTCAAACTGAGGGAATATGGGCAAGATTTGTTTTTTCTTGTCACCTTGTCAATCTGGAAGCTTTTTCCAAAGGCAGTTAAAAATCACTGAGCTGAACCACTGAGTTTTATTCAGGTTTCTGGACATTTTCCGTTCTGTTCATACTTTTTTTACAAGTTCAGATAATGAAGCTTGGTGGTCTCTTTATAACCATTTCCACTTTCTGTTTGCAGTTTGTAGAAATTTAATGCATTTTGGGTCTTGTTAGGAATAATTGAAAAGTTGGCAGATCAGGAATGGTATCAACACCAAACCAAACTGGATGCCAACTTTTTTAGTCTTCATGTTATCAATCACAGTTGGACTCGATGATCTTTAGGTCTTTTTTAATCTAGATGATTCTGTGAATCTCAACTCCGGTTGGAGTTTAAATAAAGGATAAAACATTAAATCTTTAGGGGGTATTAACAGTGTCATTTACTGAGAGACTCCTCTGATTACAGTGCATCGGTTTCTATTCCTGAACAGAATTGTCTTTTGACTGGATTTTGTGGGGTTGGTGATTTTCCTGTTGTGGAAGTTGTTTATGGAGCCATGGAGTGCAATGGGCTGGTGAAGAGCAGCTGGAGCTCTCCAGAATTATGGGATTGCCTCCTGTGCACTCCAAACTTCCAGCATACCCTGAATTTTATCAGTCACAGAGGGTTGGGATGGGCTGGGACAGGAATTAAATCTTCCCCTCAGGAACAACTCTTAAAAGCTGGATATAAATCCCTCAGAGGGCAGCAACAGGAGAGCCATGTGGGCATTTCCCTTCAGCCTTAAAAGCACTTACAGGAGATCAGAGCCCTGCCCTAAATAAATTCTGCCCCTGATTTATTCCCTGCAGTGATTATGGGCTATGGGAACACGATCCTCCTACAAATTCCCATGTCCATCTCTCTTCAGCTTGGGATTCAGCGGGTCTGGATTTTCTTCTCCCTTCCAGTTCAACAACTCTTGGAGATTTTACTTAACTCTGTGTCTTGATTTCAAACCCTTTCTTTCTCTCAGCTGATCTGACCAGAATTGTTGGATGGATGACTTAATTTACAGGATTTTTTTTCAAGTTGCTGTGTTAATATAGAAAATTAAATTTTTCATTTTTAATTAAATCATCTCCTCCTGGATGAAATCCTGAGGCTGTGCCTTGCATCCCAAGGACTTCCCAAAGGAATGATGGTGTCCAGGCACTTCTAAAGATTGTCCCCCATCTCTTTGGTCAATCAGTCACTGTCACAAGGTCTGCTGGAACCAGAGCAGTGCCTTCAGGGGTGCAAGGAGGGACGATCACATTTAAGGGCAATGCTCCAACTTGGCACCAAAAATCTGATTAACAAAGATTAAAATGGGAGAAGGTGAAATAAATGCATTATCAGAAATCTGTGCACTTCTTATTGATCAGGAGGGCAGGGCAAAGTGAGTTTAAAAGTTATCTTTCTGTCTCTTAATACCCCTGGGATGTTTCCAGACCCTCTTTGGTTCTGAGTTTCCCCCTCTGTGTAACATCTTGCACCCCAGTTCCTGCTGTGGGCTCTCTGCTTTATTGTACTTTTCCAGGGGACCCCCGTGGTGTCCAACAGCGCCCAAATCACCTGGACCTCACCTGTCCCTGTCCCCACAGCCCCCTGTGCCCCTGCCCACGCTCGGGGGTGGGAGGCAAGGCAGGATTTGGCTCTTGGAGGGTCTGAGCTGTCATTTGCATTCGTGAAACACAATTTCTGCCCAGCTCCACCCCTTCTCCCTCCAAACCAGATGAAATATTTATTGGGTTGGAGTGTAAGGGCTCAGTGTTTCGTCTGCAGAGGAACAGGGGAGTCCTGGTTCTGACCAGAAATTTCTAAGGCTTCTTTGTGGCTACTAAACGTTGGAGGAAAAACCACAAATTACCATCGCCGTGGGGCTGGGCCCTGGGTCCTGGCTCCAGAGCTTCCCCGGGCCCTGCCCCCTCCCCTCCCGGCTTCAAGTGCTCTGCATCTGTGTCAATAAGTGCCCCGTGTCCCTGGCAAGGGAATGTTGAATGTGCACACACAGAATTAACCTCTGCCAGGGTGGGGGAGCGCGGGAAGAGCGCGGTTGTAATTACACACAAGATGAAGCTGTTACTGTGATTAACATATTTCTTAAACACTGAGGAACCTCCTTTCCCCCCTAAACCCCTCACAATTCAGCCCCTGTTTGTCATTTTCTGGCTGCTCCTCAGTTTTCTTTTCCCTGGCCACACCTAATCCCAGAGTTACCTGGGGCTGTCCCACCTCGCTCTGCCCTGGCACCTCTGGGCCCATCCCCATCTCCTTGTGCAGATTTTGGGGGCCTTGGAAGCTCAGCCTGTCCATCCCAACGTGTCTCAGTCTCCTGTTCTCCTCTCCTCCCATGAGATTAATTTGAAGAGAGTTTCAGGAGTTTAATTAGTCCAGAGGTGGGAGTTGAACACCCATATGATAAAAGCATGGCGCACAAACGGTTAGAACGGGGATATTTGGGCATGTTCCGTGCCAATGTTTTGCTGGAGATGGGAAAATGAGGAACATGGGTGGAGGGATGGGAAAGAAGAGTCCATCCACCCAACAATCCCAAGAACAGGAGCTCCGAGATGCCCTTTTGGAACAAAGCTCTGCTGAGCAGCTCCTCCTCCTCAGCACATACTTGGGTCCCCATCCTGGAAATTGTGTGGATTTTTGGGATGATTGTTGGAACCACTCAAACCCTTCAAGCATGAACTATTGTGCTCCCACAAGCTGTGCTGCTTGGATTTATCCTGTCACAGATGGCCCTGCTCTGCACTCCTTTCCAACAGGTTTTGTGAAATAAAAATATTATATATGTGATTAATCGATGAAGATTTGGTAGTATTTCCAGTAAGCTTTTCAATAAACATGACTTAAAAAAAAAAAAAGTCAATTGTTTATAGAAAAAGGACTATTTCAACGATATATCACCACACTCAGAAAAATTATTCTCAGGAAAACGTCCTTTTTATTTTTTTTTTTTAATGAAAATATTTTTCTTAGAAATAACATTGGTCAGCTGTATTAATGATATTGGAAGAGTTCGAAGTGACAATGAGCAAACCATGAAAAATGGACAGAAAACAAACACAGAATCACTCCAGTCCTGGACTGCTCTTTAGTTATATTGGAGACATTCCAGGGCTTCCATTTTTCCACCAGTGTTTAATGGGCTCTCTGTTTGCATTTATGTTTTCCTGATCTTTCCATCTGCAGGAATGGCTGCTCCTGGCAGGACTCTTTTAGCATCACCCCCTCTGTCCCCTCCTTGGAGCCTGGGTGCCTCAGGGGTTTTTTCCCTCAATTTGTAGGAAGGAAACACCCTGATATGAAGGCAAAACAGGTAAATATGAAAAAGTTTGGGAATCAAACTTTTGAGTGAGCCTCCATCAGTGGATTTAACTTGCACACGCACTCCCTGGAAAAATCCCTGCCCCAGAGGGTTTATGCCAATTAAAATTTTAAAATGACATCAGTGAAATTAGCCTAAATTTTGCTTGACCTGGAATTTAGGTCAGTTTAGATCATCGTCTTAGCAGGGCTGTCTAAGATTCAAAGCCTCGTGGAGAGCTCTGGGAACAGAAACGTCCTTCAGAGCAGAGGTGGGTCCTGCAGAGCCAGCAGAGGCAGCTCCAGGATGGTGGGAGATGATTCCCAGAACTCCCTTGGCTGCCCGTGCAAAGGCTGAGGTGAGAAAATGTCCAAAAAGCTCCTGAGGATGCAGAGCTGGTGCCTGAGGGGCACCAGCAGCTGAACGGTGGCTCTGAAATGGATTTGGGACACAGAGCAGCTCCTGTTCCTGCATCCCAGGCTGGGGGAAGGCAGAGCCCCAGAGCATGGAATGGTTGGGCTGGGAGGAGCCCAGACCTCACCCCACCCCAGCCCTGCCACGGGCAGGGACAATTCCCACAGACCTGGTCACCCCAAGCTGCCCTTGGGCACCTCCAGGGATGGGGCAGCCACAGCTGCTCCATTCCACTGTCCATGTCCTGAGAGGGGCATGATGAGGATGGTGATGGTGATGGTGATGGTGATGGTGATGGTGATGATGGTGATGATGGTGATGGTGATGATGATACCACAGCTCATTGGACGGCTCCATCCTTGAAAATGCTAAAACCATGGAAACAAAACAACCCATCAGGTGCCCACTGCTGTCAGTGCTTCTCACCCTCTACCACACCTTCCGTGGTCCCCTGTTCCCAAATTTTCTTGTAGCAATTTGAGCTGTCTTCATCCTTGCGCATAACTGCTGGCAATTATGAGAATGAAAAAAATTTAAAAAA
>VYXD01004985.1:7191-20950 GCA_013397195.1 Hylia prasina
ATGTGTCACACAAAGCGGTGGATGTGTGACACCCACAGGGATGTGTGGCACCCAAAGGGATGTGACACCCACAGGGGGGATTTGGAGCAGGAGACGTTTAGCACAGAGCGAGTCGGTGCTTGGAGAGTTTGTGAACAACAGAAATCAACAAAACCCGGGGGCTCCCGAGGGGGGGGTTCCCGGGGGTTCCCAGGGGGCTCCCAGGGGGTTCCCAGGGGGGTTCCCGGCGGATTCCCGGGGGTTCCCGGGGGGGTCCGAGGGCAGCAGCGCTGGGAACCCCCCCGGACTGTGCGCAGGCTGCATCCCCATCTCCGCCTGCCCCGCCTGGCTCCTCGGGGGAAGCTCCTTCTGGATCCCTATCACAGCATCCCTTTGGCTGTAACTCCTCTGGAAGATGAATCAGAGCTTTGTTTTGTATCTCCAGAGAAGTGAAATCACAGCTACTTGGATAGAGGAGAGGCAGAACTTAAAGGTGGAGGGGGGGAAATGCGAAATAAAAATATCCGAGCGTGTGTCACAAAGGGCAGGACCAGAACAATTGCTGGCTGACATTTCTGCTGCAAAGAAAATTAAAGCACTCTCTTCATTATTATTTTTTTTTTTTTTAACTTTGCCGTGGCAAGTCCGAGATAAAACAGCTTTCCAAGGAAACCTAGAAACTGCCAGCGCTGCTGCAAGTTTTATAATCTTTGCATGTTGCACTTGTCTGGTGCCATATGCATGGAAATCTGTCTCAGCAGCAATCTGCATGTCTAATCTGAAGGGGCTTTTTGTTTAGGTCTCGCTTGTGTTTAGCATAATCTGAGAGGAAAGGCTGTTTGCAGTGACTGAGGAAAGATGGAAAGCAGGGAGCTTTTCTACAGGAGTTATTTGTAGCAGAAAAATAAAGAATGTATTTTCTAGGGACTCGCCTGGAGCCGGCGCTTTTGGCTGGGTTAAGGGGAGGTTTTTTAAAAAAGCCACTGAATTGTGGTCAGGAATGGTGAGAGCCCTTAATAGACACAGGATGACGTTTGCCAGGCTGGTTTTTGGACCTGCAGTCGCTGGCCTGGTGCCCAGAGAAATAAATTATAATGCTGACAACAGTCTCAGGAGAGGGAGAGCCTCTTTCTGCAACATCCCTGGGAATATCACTGGCATGGGCACAGCTCCTCCACGGAAAAACCCCCCTGAAGGAGCAGTTCCATCAGCCACAACAACCCACAGCTGGGGGATCATGGCATGTTCTGTTGCCAAATCCCCATTTTAATTAAGAGTTTATTCATAGGAAGTATTACTTCTCAGTCAGTCTGTCGTGGCTAAGCTCAGGAGAAATCAAGAGACTCTGACTGTGTGTGCAGGGTTGGGAATGTTGGGTTGGATGGGGAATGCAGGTGAATCCCTGAATCCCTCAGGAGCCAGCCCAGTGCTGCCTGAAGCTCAGGGCACAGCCTGGAATCCACATTATTGATCCCTGCACAGCGCAGGGGAGCTGGAAGGAGACTGGAAACCCCTGATGGTGTTCCTGGAGCTCTCAGAGCTGCCACTAAAAACTCACCATTTGTAGCTGTTTTGGTTTTTTTTCACCTGGAAATGGGGTTTTTTTCAGCTCTTGTCCCTCTAAATATCTCCCCCCGCTTATTGCTGGCACGTCACTATGGACAGGCAGCAGATTTTCCAGAATATTGCTGGGATATTCAGCTCTTCACAGAGCCTGCAAGGCTGAAACCAACAGCAGCACCAGCCTGCGAGGAGCAACCAGCTTCCATCTCTTTTATTCCTCTGGAAAAACAGACCACACACACGTCCTCCCCCAGCCCTGAGAGCTGCTGCTGGCCCTGGGTGTCAGAAAATCCTAATTAACTGATGGCATCTTGCAGTGGCAATTTTCTCCCCCCTCGCTCCTTAATTCCAGGCGGGGCTGTGTAGGCAGATAAACTCGTGATCAAACACAGGCCTAGGCCAGGGCAGGGTTAACTCTTCATTTCCATGTTTATGTCTCTGCATGTATTTCTATATGCATATTCACAGGAAAATGCACTTGAATTGGAGGTGAGCTCATGGCCCTGTAGATGTACCTGCAGGAAATGTTGATTTTTCTGGCAAGCACAGGCACGTGCCACAGGGCCAGGGGTTCCACGGGTGACAGGACACGTTTGTCCCAACTCCCACTCCCCAAAATGCCTCCCTGGAGCCCAGAGACAGCGGGATCCTGCAGGGACAGTGACCCCCAGCTCACCCACAGCAGCAGGAGATGGTGAAAGGCAGCCAGGCTCTGCTGCACAAGCACAAGCAGCACAAAATCTGGCCAATAAAGCACCTGCAGTATGCACGAAACCAGTGGGAAATGCTAAGTGAAGAGGAATATTTGACTTTTAAGCAGAGAAGCTTCTGGCATGGGCCTCTGCTACTCAGAGAACTTCACCAAATGGGGTCAGTGCAGCCCCTAAACCCCCCTGACACGGGGAGTGGGACTGGGAAAGGGATTGGAATTGTGAACAGAGTGCAGCAGCTCTCCTGGAAAAGCCCATGGCACGGAGAACTGGCACTGGAGTGAGCAAATCTGGGCAAGACCCTGCCAAACCCCCCTGCAGCTGACAACAAACCCCTGGTCACGACGTGCTGGTGGCAAAAATGAGCAGCACTGAAATCCCACTGGCACCAGGAATGAATTCCCAAGGAGGTGACAGAGGCAGCAGCACTGGCTGAGGAGCAAGAGAGGATTTGTGACAAGGAAAAGGGTAAAAGCCAGGAGCGTTTCCTGAGTGACAGCAATTCAAGATTTTATATATATCCCAAGGGTTTGTGAAGGGAAAAGGTAAAATGCAAATTTCCCTGAATTTTGGGTTTGGCTCTTTATCAGAAGAGGAGAAAAGCAAAGCTCAGATGTCACTGTGCATCCCCAGCTTTTATTCCACTGATGCTCCAGCACAGTGAGGCTGAGATTGGGGTGACTTCTTTTACTATTCAAGTTATTTTATTTTAAATGCAAAAGAAGCATGAACTGGATGGCTGCGAATTCGCCAATTTTATCTTCATTTATATAGAGAATCACTGAATTCCATTGGTAATTCAATTAACTGCACTCTGAGGTTCATTTCAGTCATGTTATTGCTGTGCTTACACGAGAGGGTGCATTTCTATTTTGGTTTGTTTGTTTAGAGGAAGCCATCAGGTTTTTTACCCCCTGGTTTATTTTTATTTACTCTCCTGGTAAATGCTTAGAGGTGTAGCCAAACAGAATTTTATGATGCATTCCAATTAGCACACAGCTGCTCCATTTTAAACCATTTAAAAGATTTTTTCCCTCCACTGGACCCCGATTCATGAAACTGCTCAAATGATCGCTGTTATCCCAAATTTTTTGAACAGCAGAGGTGCAGCCTGGAGCTGCCAAGCTGCTCTTTCTTGGAGCTCTCCCCAGCTGGGCACCCTGAGGAATCGTGAGGCGCAACAGGCACGGCCCGAGGTCTGGAGGGGAGGTGGGGCAAAGAGAACTCATTAAAAACGCGCAGCCAAATGGAAAAGATCATTTCTGCGCCTCGTTTGTGCTCCCGGGGCTGTGCTGCCTCCTGAGGCACCTGAGCACAGCCAGCTCCCGGCGCTCCTGAAAATCCTCCGGGAAACAAACGCGCAGCATCCCGCAGGGGATGAAGGACCTGTGAGTATTTGTCTGGAGAACGTGCCTTTGTTTTGGCGTCCCCTGCGAGGCTCCATCCCCAGGCAGCTCTCTGCTGCATGGGATAATTACAGCGAGCTGGAAAAGAACCCCCGGAGCTCTTGAAACCCGCTTGGGGTACAAGAAACCCGCAGCGTTTCTGTCCTGGCCCTTTTGAAATCTTCCCTGAAAGAAGCCGCGAAATGATGAGAACAAACCGACGGCCCAAATTTCTGCACTTTTCCAGAGAGCCAGGAAATATTACCGCTATTATTTCCAGACCATTTAGTTTCACACGCAGCACCCCAGGCACGGGAAGTATGTTCACGCTGAAAGTAATTCATTCCTTTGGCAAAAGTTTCTTTTCGGGCTCGTTTTCCCCTCAAAACGTTTTCCCCTGTTATTTAATGAACGGTTCGCACTTTACCTCCCGCTGCAGGAAAATACAGTCGGATGAAATGTTCTGCCATCACCTTTTCCTGCAGTTCAGTGGAACCGTGCGAGCAGTAAGCTCGCAAAAAGGGACAGCCACCACCGGGGCAAAGCGACTTCAATAAATTTCGGCGCGGAATTTGGGTGACACCGACGCGCGGCTCGGTTTTGCGGCGCCGGGCGCTCATCCTTCCCCGGCCGGACAAACACAGCGAAGGAAGGAGCGGAGATAAGGAGGTTATCTCTTACCTAACCAGATGGAGTTGTGCAGCACCCCATCCTTGAAGCCCCAGGCTCCAGCCTTGTCCCAGAGCAGGGCGGAGAAGAGGAGCAGCGCAATCATCATCCCCGGGGCAGCGAGGGGCTGGGAATACCCGCGGCTCTCGCGCTCCAGGCCGGCTCTGCAGCTGGCTCGGTCCTCCCGCAACATCTGGGAGCCAGATCTTAAATACAGAGCTCAGCTGTGAGGTCAGCGGGGCTGCTCCAATTGTGCCGCGGCGCTTCTTACCCAACCGCGGCGGCCCGTGTGACTCACGGCTGGCTCTGCTCCTTCCCAGCCCGGCCAGGAATCCGGCCCGTCCCACGGACACTGCCCGAGCCAAGCTCTGCTCGCCGCTCAGCACCCGCTGCCTTCGGATTCCACGCCGTAAAAAAGCAGGAGCCAGCCCGCAGCGTTTCCAGACGTTCCAAGAGATCCCACACGCTCCCTCCATCCTTGTCTCAACACCCTCTCCTTTCATTTTGGGTTTATTTTCATGGTGGATTCATTTCCACAGTGGGTTTGTTTTGATGAACAAACAATGAAAAGAAGTGGGGAGAGAGTATTTTGCGCTGGTTGTTTGAATTCAGTTTCCCTGCATGGGATCTGTTAATTGCAACTCAAAGTCCCGCATCAGCACCGAGCTGCAAGTGTCAAAAGCAGCTGCTCTTTGTTCTGCAAGAGGGAAACCAAGCTCAGAACTTCCCCTGCAAACCACAGGCTGGGGTCTGATTCACAGCGTGACAGCCGTCTGCCTGCCTTCCCTTCTGGCTGCAAGTGAGTCCTGCAGCTGCTCCCCGTGGATGAGTGGGAGAGGAGAAAGGGGAGAAAGGTGAGGGGATGGAAAAATGGTCTGGGGCTCCAGGAGAACTCTGCCCTCACGCTCTGATAAGCGTGGTTAACTTCTGAGTGGGGAGCTGGGGACAGAGATGTGCTCAGGGGCATGCAGACAATGGGATGGATGAGATGGATGCAAAGGGAAGGGTGGGAGGTGTCTGTGCCTCCTCACAGATATTTTAGCACAGGTGACTGGTACCTCTTCTGTACCTCTGAGGAAGGTTCTTCATCACTCCAGCCCTCAAGAGGCGAATGCTGAGCAGCCAGGGTTGGTGCTTTATCTGTACCTGTTTCCTGCTCTGCAGAATCCCAGGATTATTTTGGTTGGAAAAGCCCCTCCCAGCCCGTGGAGTCCCAGCTGTGCCCACCCTGTCCCCAGCCCGGAGCTCTGAGTGCCCCCTCCAGGAATTCCTGGGGCACCGCCAGGGGTGGGCACTGGGCACTTCCAAGGCCTGAGCTCCCTTTCCATGGGGAAATTCCTGCTGCTGTCCCCCCTGAGCTCCCCTGGCCCAGCCTGATGCCGTTCCCTCTGCTCCTGTCCCTTGTCAGGAGCTGCTGAGGGATTTGTTACAGTCAGAGGTCAGGTTGATTCCCTTGATGGACTAATTGGTGCGTTTTACCAATTATGCTGATTTCCTATAAAAACGTACCAAATGGCTTTTGTGGACATCCTTCCATAACTGCCCCTGAAGGCCTTCAAATAAAGACCCACTTTTCCATGACCTCCTCACTGAAATTATCTTGAGTTTCATTCCCAGGCTGGGGAAAAGGCAACGCCTGGAGGTGGCACTCAGTGCTCAGGGCTGGGGACAAGGTGGGCACCGGGCACAGCTGGGATGATCCTGGAGGGATTTTCCAGCCTGGGTGACCCTGGGACTCCAGGAAAAGCCCTGCAGGCTCAGCACAGGTTTCACAGAGAAGGGTTTTGCAGCGAGATCCCAACCCCAAGCCTGCCCTCCCCAGGGAGCTGCAAAGGAAAGTTTCTACCTGCGAATCCCAGCAGAAGCTCTCACCACCAGGAAGACATTCCACAGCTGGACACAGCATCCAGCTGACATTCTTCAGCTTTCTTCCAAGTTTCCCACATTTAAATATATCCCAGACAAATCCTGTATAAATTGGAGGGGGAGAGGTGACTTTGTTAACTCTTTCCTTAACTTTTTCCTCAACTCTTTCCTTAACTTTTTCCTCAGCTCTTTCCTTAACTTTTTCCTCAGCTCTTTCCTCATTAACAAATAGTTTTAAAGTTTTTCTCTGGGTTCCACCACTGCTCAAAGTGAACCCTGAACTTGGTGATTCCCAAACTGGTGTGACACCCACAGTGATAAAAGAGAGGAAAAAACCCACACAGGAGATTAATGAATGAGGATGAAGGAATTAAAACAAAAAATATGTGTATGTGGGTCATGAATCTCTTTGCATTAATTTAAATATCAAGCACCCAAACTTTTCTTTCTTTTTCTATTTATATACACAGGGGAGAGTGTTTATAGATGAATTACAGCTTTTAGATTTTGTATTCATATCTTATTATTGGTGGTGTAGAATATATTACAATTACATCCTTTTTGGCTTTGAGAATGATCTTGAGAACAATCTCAAAAATGCTGGATTTAAATGGAAGGAATGCAGTGAAAAGCCTTTCACTGGGATTTTTATTTTTTTTTTTTAAGAAACTGTAATCTCATTCAGAAAAAATTACTTGGAGGGAAGTGTAGGAAAATGAGTGCAGGGAAAGGAGGGAGTGGGAGAATTAAAGTTAATACCTGCTGTGAATTGAATTTACTTTTTGAATTTACACTGGGGGGAAACCTGGGAATGGAGGAAGAGCTATTTAACCTAAAGAGAGGAAAAAGGCTGACAATGAAATCATCCCATCCCAGAGTTAAATTTAGACCAAAAAGCTGAAGGTAATTTCAAACCAGAAATTATCAGCCAAACAAGAAGAACACCTGATTTATTCTGGTCATTTGAGGAGGAACTTGGACTTGATGTTCTTTAAAAAGAGGCCACTTCCACCCATCTTATCTTCATCCCATTTTAAACCAATTTGGTTTTATTTTAAACCTTTTTCCATGAACTGAGGTACAAACTGAAGGGTTGCCCCAGGACCTCCATGAAGAACTTAGGAACCCTCAAATCCCGACCAAATGGCAGAAATAATTATCACTACACGAATTATTCCTGCTGCATGCTCAAACCTTCCTTCCCCAGAACATCTTGAATTAACTCAATCCCTCCTGCTGCAACCCCAGCTTATTTCTTTGGTTTTTCCTTTAGCAATGAAACAAAAACTTTTAGTGCCTCTCCACAGCGGGAAAACGATGTCACAACTTGAACCGTCTCTTGGTTCAGACCTCCTCAAAAACCACCAGGCTGCTCTTTCCATCCTTCCTGCAGCTCATGTTTTCCAGGCTCTGGGATCACCCTGGTTGCTGCCCCTGCTCCTTCCCCAGGTGTCCTGCATCCTTCTGGAAGGGCCGTGCCAAGAGTGGAGCTCCGACCCAAGGCTGGGCCCTGTCGGGGGGCAGGGCTGAGCCACTGCTGCTCCAGACAATGTTTGGACGTTTGCTGCCGGTGAAATTCCCCCTAAAAACAACAAATCAGGCTTTTAAAAACACCTTTTCTTTTTTTTTTTTTTTTCTCCTTGGATAAGAGGATGCTCTAAGTAGGAAAACACACCCAAGAGTGAAAGCATCCTGTGAGATTTGGCAGCCCGGCCTGGATTTACCCACCTGCTTTTCCAAGCTCTCTCTGCTTGGATGCCTTGTGCTTCAGTGAGAGCCAAAAGTGCTGCAGAAATGGTGGTTTTTTGGGAAAGAATTGATGAAACGTTTACATTTATGGTTTAGGCTAACAAGAAAAATCACTATTTGTGGAAGAGGCCTTGTTGGATGGATATTTATGGATGTCTCCTTGTTTAGACACAAGATTTCTAAATTTTTCACACATTTGTTGCACTTGGGGAAGGACAGGAGAACTTTTTATGATATTTCCCAACTTTTTCTGTCCCTTATAGGCTTCAGATGATGCAATTTTAGAAGAATTTGATAACGTGAGAACTTCTTGGCCAATGATGTTACTATTTATTGTCCCGGGGTTAAGTTAAGCTTTCAGAGAAGATTTTCTCTGAGAAGTAAATATTTTTAAACCTTCTCTCCTTTGTCTTGGGGCCGAATTCTCCTTGAAACCGACTCCCATTTTTATCAGCAGCATCAATGAGGGGCAAGAATGGACCATTGTGTGTGGTGGTGCTTTGGCTTAGAAAAAGCAAACAAAAACCCTCATGTGAGAGTCGAACAAACCCCAAACATTTGGGATTATTAAGAGCAGATGTGAGCAGAGAAGAATGGATTCACTCATAAAAAACCTGAACATCTGCCAAGTGCAAACATTTGAAGTCCTGTAGTGACAGTTGCTCTCGAGAAAAGAGCTGAAGCCATCAACATTTAAGGTGTATGTGTTGGATGGGCATAAAATAGACATAAAATCAACAAGTGTCTCAGGGATGTCCTTCTGTGTTTCCCTTTTTAAAGCGACAGAAATCCAGTCAAAAAGCACAAAATGCTGTAAACAGAGCGCTCAGCCTGTGGCGCTGAGGAATAGGTAACGGGGTGGGGGGAATGCCAAGACAAACAGGATTGCCAAGGAACTCTGAAAATTAAAAACAACTCGCAGCTCCAGCCGGGGCAAAGCCAGCTGCAAGAGTTTGGGGGGTGGTTTATGAAAAGATGGATGCTCAAGTATTCAAAATTTAACGTATGCAAAGGGTCAGATGTGCAGAGTGTGGGCCTTTAGGAGCACAGGTGGGAGACGTGAGATTTCTTCCTCGGGTATTAAACAGACACCAAATAATCAGGGGTTTAAAAATTATGTCCTTTCACAATATGCATTAGATATTATTTCTTCCTTTATACATCATCTATCTGTAAAAATATTATATCATAGGTATTTATTTGCTGCTGGAGAAATGCCCTTTAGAAATAAGTCAGGTTTTTAGAACACCTCTTTCACTTAAAAGGCCTTTGACAAGAAGATGCCTCAAGCAGGAAAATGCATCCAAAATTAAAGCATCCAGTGGGATTTGGCAGGCCTAATGTAATATATATTTATATAACATATATTATGTTTTCATATCTATAAAAATGAAAATATTACTGCCTGGCAGAGGTACATGAAACATCTGGGATTTACATAGCAGGAATTTTTAAAGCATTTTATATTCATTATTTTCGCAGTGGTGAAGGGAAGGTTGGAGTTGAATCACTGGTGACCAATTCAAGCTCATGGAGACAATTTTTGGGGAAAAGACTCTCTGTTCAAGCAGTTTGGGGGAATAAATATTCCTGTAAGCTCCCAAGCTTTAAAAATTGGGAATTCTAAGAAATCCTCCCATGTGTGAAATAGTAGAGATAATTATTCATGCCTACAAAGGCATAAATATTCTGCAAGGAATAATTACTTCTGAGAAAGGAATAATAACAATCCCTTTCATCCCCTAAGCTGTGCATAGGCAGATTGGGAGTTTTCAGAAACAAAATATTGCCATGAGGGAATGAGAAATTGAGAAAATGATATTTTTTGGGGATGATAATTGAGAAAATTTAGACAGGTCCATGAATACTTTGGGAAAACTGGTCGTTTTAGCCAAATCATCCAAATGTCTCCTGCTCCATGTTCTTGATGTGTTGTTCCTGATGGATATTCCTGGTAGATGGATTAAAAAAAGGAGTTTCTTGGCCTCAGGATGGAATTGGATAGCCCATCATTCCTTTGGAAAAGCTGGAGGGCACTGAACTCCTTGGGTGATTTCTGCAGGGCAATCCAGAACCACCAAGGTTGGAAGAAACCTTTAGGATCGTCGAGTCCAACCATAAAAACACAGCTGTGGAAAAAAACAGAGTCTGGAGTGCAGGGAAGAGGGAAAATCCCTGAATCTCCAGGAGCTGCCTGTTCAGGCTCTCTCTTCCACTTTTTTCCCTCAGGATTCCTTGAGCCTAACGCCTTCCAACGCCTTGGGATGCAGAATTCCAGCACTGCCAGCAGCTCCTTCCACAAAAACCAGGCTAAGACGTGCTGTCCTCTTCCTGTGCCCACCATGGGACAAGGTGAATCCCAGCTGGACAATGGTCACCCAGGTCTGGAAAAGGATGGTTGTGAGGACAAACCTCTCCCTGTGCCACGGCCTGGGCTGGTCCTCCAGCAGATCATCACCAGGTTCCCTCACTCCTGGTTTTCTGTGGTATTCCAAAGTTTGTAGCTGAACCCAGGGATCATCCACGGGGATAATCCAAATATTACCTTATCAGATATGGTTGGTGGTGGTGGAATCTGTCCTTGGTCAGACAAGGACCTCTGGCTTCATGAAAACCAAGCACCAAACTCATGTGCTGTGCAGTTTGAGGGTAAATTCCTCCTGAATCCCAGCGAGCTGGATTTGGGGATAACACACTGGGATTCACCTCAGCAGGCATTGCTGAAGATGTCGCTCTGTGTCTGCAACTCTCATTTTAAAGGATGTTCACAGTTTAGGACAAACCCCTCCCTGTGCCCTGTCCTGGTCCCCCAGCAAGGCCATCACCAGGTTCCCCCACTCCTCACTTTGTGGTATTCCCAAGTTTGTAGCTGAACCCAGGGATCCTCCACGGGGATAATCCAAATATTATCTCATCACCCTGGGCACTGATAACTGGCCAAAAGCAGGATGGAAGTTGCAAGGTCAGCTCAAGGGCAGAACCTCCAGCTCCACAAAAGCCCAGCTCACACATGGATGTCTTTGCAGTCTGAGGATAAATTCCTCCTGAGAGGAATAAATCCCTGCAAGATGGATTTGGTGATAACACACTGGGATTAATTCTAGCAGGAATTGCTGAAGAAGTCCCTCCATGTCTGCAGCACTCATTTCCTACCCCCTGCCCATGGATTTTCTCTCCTCCCTCCCACTGTCTGCTCCAGCTGCTGAGGAAATGATCTTCCTGTCTTTTCCTAATGACTCAAGATTTTATCAGCTTTTCTTTGCTACTCTCATTTATTTATTTTAGTGTGATGTGTGAGATCTCCATCACCCATTTCCTCACTTCTGTGAAGGGCTGGGCTGTGGGTTTGCTTATGTCCTGTGGGCTCGGGAGAAGCCAGCTGCTGTCTCTGGCGTGGCCTCACACATGGAATTCCATGATTGCAGCATCCAGTGTGGTGCCAGCTCATGCTCCTGGCTTTGCCTCCTAATCCTGGAAATTCCTGCTTGCACAACTGGGCTGGAAATGGGTTTATAAAGTATGGATTATTTATATGGATTATTCCATCTTCTTTGGAAATAATGCTTGGAATTTCTCCTCTAGGTGGGCCCAACCAGCATCTTCCGTATGGAATGACCTGCTGGAGGTCTGGTCTTCCAAAGCAGGCAATCCCAGCTTTCCAGCCTGAAATAAAGTAAATTTCAGTAGATACTGAATAAACTCAGTAAATACTGAATAAATTATTTGCTGTGGGTAACTCACACTTTCCTCTTCTAATCATCCTGTGGTTCAGATGTTTCTTTGTTTCCTGTGCCTGTGAGCCATTGTCTCCCTCCCAGATTATCCTGGTGTGAGTGAGTTTTTTATGGAGGTGGAATTCTCCTTCCTTTACTTCTTTTTTGAAGTTTATTTTCTCTTTTATCTTTCTGATTGTGAAATAAAATGGAATATCCTGTCCCATGGTAACGTGACTCCATTAAAGTCATTTTTACGTGACTGTGGCCTCAACCTCCTCTTCATACATTTATTAAAACTCCCCTTTGCTTTGTTCACACACTTGGCAGGTTGTGACTGATCACATTTTATTTTTATAGCATTAATTTGTCTTTATTTTTCATGCTCTGCCTGTGCTTCTCTTGATCTTGCCAGCTTGAGAGCCATTAGAACACTTCACTCTTAAATAACAATTCCAAAGGCAAACCAATCCCCTTCGGTGAGATTAATTCCATTGTACAAATACATCCACGAACTCGAGTTCTTTTAAATCAACACCACATCCAAAGTGTCAAAAAATGGATCAAAATAACCCAGCTAATTGCTCTTAAACGTTCCCAGTCATCCTGAGGCTTCAGCAGCTTGTGAATGGAAAACACAATTCCCTGTTATTTACAAAAGGAATGATTAATATTCCTCTGATATTTATCTTGCCCAAGAGTAAATATTATTAAACACCACTCCAGGCACTGTGGAAAAAAATAACGGTGGGGTAATAAATGGAAAATTGTATTTCTTGCCACTTGAAGATGAAATGGTAAAACAAGAATTCTTGCAGCTCTCATCAAATAAGTGAAAAAGATTTCTTTTCTCGGCGTGGGGAGTTTTTAAACAGCACCAAAGTGCCCTAGTGGGGTATGAATTGCTGCATTTAAAGATGGATATCTGTGAGTTTACACTTTTAGGCAAACTTTGCACGGTCACAAACCCAAAGTAATTCAAGTGACAAACTGGCCAAAAGCAGGATGGAAGTTCAGGATGAATTTGGGATCTTGGAACGAGAGGATCCTTAGGGTCCCTTCCAACCCAAGCCTTTCTGTGATTCCATGACCTCAAAACATTCAAATTCAGCCTTAGAATAACTAATGATCAAAGCTTTCCTTGGTATCATTGCCACAGTGGATTCCCCTAGTGAAAATTAGATTAATTTTTGTTTTCTTCTGTTTTATTCCAGTTTTTTGATTTTTTTTTTCATGCTTGTGCTTCCATGCTGGTGGAGCATGTGTGGAGTTTGACATCCAGTGGTTTGCAGACCAGATCCAGGTGTTTTCCAGGAATCCCAGCCCAACCTGAGCAGATTTCCAAAGCTCCCGAGCTGGCAGTGTCATCCCAGACACTCCTCCTCTCATCCCTGAATAGTAGCAGCTGCATCCCATTAAATAAATCAATATCCCAAATTTAGAGCAGGGTGATGAGAGCAGAATGAATCATCTTTCCCCAAAAGCTGGTGATACAAATTTACCAAAATTTACCGCCTGTGGAATATCCGAGGCTTTGATGCAGGACTCTCCCCGCCAGGACACTCATCCTGGAAAAGGTAATTCATGAGAAATTCAATATATTTCAATATATTTTCTTTTTTTCTATAACTGCTTTTTACCCAACTTTTTAAAAGGTTTCCTCCTCCCTAAAACTTACTCAGTTTTGTGGGGTGAAATAATAAAAATAAAAAAATCATGCAGTGAATTTTAAGGCTGTGGATAACATCAGAGTAGATATTTAATGCTGAATTAACGTGAAACTTGTCAGATCTAAACCAGAAAATTAAGGGTTAGGAGCCACTTCTTTTAGAGCTGGACACAGGAAAGTAAATTTAGCCAGAATCTGTGTCATAAAAAACAGAGTTTAAAGAAATCCTGTGAAAATGAAAGGGTTTTTAGGAGTTTGTAACACTTGGAAATGAGCTGGGCTGAGAGTTGTTGGGTCTTTATTCTCTTAAGGTGCCTTGTGTACAAGAGTGAAGGCAGAAAATGAAACATGAGCCCATCCAAAACAATTCAGCTCTGGGGTATTATGGGAAAAAAATGGAAAAAATTAAAAGGGAAAGGGAAAAAGGGAAAGGAGAAGGAAAAGGGAAAAAGGCAA
>VYXD01004985.1:20998-37512 GCA_013397195.1 Hylia prasina
GAAGGAAAGGGAGAAGGAGAAGGAGAAGGAGAAGGAGAAGGAGAAGGAGAAGGAGAAGGAGAAGGAGAAGGAGAAGGAGAAGGAGAAGGAGAAGGAAGACCCCTGCAATCTCCTGTATTCCTGCCTGTCAGCGGAGGTGTCTCCATGGAGAAGGAAGTGGGATCCCCCCCAGGCAGTGCTGGGCATTCCCAGCTCCCTCTGCCAAACCCTTCAGGCTGAGGAGAAGCTGCATTCCCTGACCACGGGGGCTTCCCACCGGCTCTGCTCCCAGCCAGCTCTGGTAAANGAATCTGTGTCATAAAAAAACAGAGTTTAAAGAAATCCTGTGAAAATGAAAGGGTTTTTAGGAGTTTGTAACACTTGGAAATGAGCTGGGCTGAGAGTTGTTGGGTCTTTATTCTCTGAAGGTGTTTTGTGTACAAGAGTGAAGACAGAAAATGAAACATGAGCCCATCCAAAACAATTCAGCTCTGGGGTATTTTGGGAAAAAATGGAAAAAATTAAAAGGGAAAGGGAAAAAGGGAAAGGAGAAGGAAAAGGGAAAAAGGCAACGAGAAAGGAAAAAGGAAAAGGAAGAGAGGAAGGAAAAGGAGGAAAAAAGAAAAGGGAAAGAAAGGAAAAAGGGAAAGATAAAGGAAAAGGAAGACGAAAAGAAAGGAAAAATGGAAAGGAGAAGGAGAAGGAGAAGGAGAAGGAGAAGGAGAAGGAGAAGGAGAAGGAGAAGGAGAAGGAGAAGGAGAAGGAGAAGGAGAAGGAGAAGGAGAAGGAGAAGGAGAAGGAGAAGGAGAAGGAGAAGGAGAAGGAGAAGGAGAAGGAGAAGGAGAAGGAGAAGGAGAAGGAGAAGGAGAAGGAGAAGGAGAAGGAGAAGGAGAAGGAGAAGGAGAAGGAGAAGGAGAAGGAGAAGGAGAAGGAGAAGGAGAAGGAGAAGGAGAAGGAGAAGGAGAAGGAGAAGGAGAAGGAGAAGGAGAAGGAGAAGGAGAAGGAGAAGGAGAAGGAGAAGGAGAAGGAGAAGGAGAAGGAGAAGGAGAAGGAGAAGGAGAAGGAGAAGGAGAAGGAGAAGGAGAAGGAGAAGGAGAAGGAGAAGGAGAAGGAGAAGGAGAAGGAGAAGGAGAAGGAGAAGGAGAAGGAGAAGGAGAAGGAGAAGGAGAAGGAGAAGGAGAAGGAGAAGGAGAAGGAGAAGGAGAAGGAGAAGGAGAAGGAGAAGGAGAAGGAGAAGGAGAAGGAGAAGGAGAAGGAGAAGGAGAAGGAGAAGGAGAAGGAGAAGGAGAAGGAGAAGGAGAAGGAGAAGGAGAAGGAGAAGGAGAAGGAGAAGGAGAAGGAGAAGGAGAAGGAGAAGGAGAAGGAGAAGGAGAAGGAGAAGGAGAAGGAGAAGGAGAAGGAAGACCCCTGCAATCTCCTGTATTCCTGCCTGTCAGCGGAGGTGTCTCCATGGAGAAGGAAGTGGGATCCCCCCCAGGCAGTGCTGGGCATTCCCAGCTCCCTCTGCCAAACCCTTCAGGCTGAGGAGAAGCTGCATTCCCTGACCACGGGGGCTTCCCACCGGCTCTGCTCCCAGCCAGCTCTGGTAAAGCTGGAATAAGGTCTGGAATGTCAGGCTAGAGGGATGTGGCTAGGGGAGTAGGATGAATTAAACCAGGGGTGTTAATGAACCAACCCAAACACACTCAGCTCTCATTAACAGCTTCTCAGAAATGACTTTTCCTCACCAGCTTTTCCTGGAATGTGTCAAAGCCAAAGCTCTAGAACACTGGGATCGCTCTCCTTCCTAGAAATATCTATATGAGCAATTCCCATGTTTTAACTTGCACCTACTCACTTTTTAATTCATCTCAGCTGCACCATGGCTTTCTCTTCGCTTGACACTCAGGAAGAGTTTCTTTCAACAAGAATGAATTGTATCAAATAATTTTGGGGAATCAAAAAAGGGGAGGGAATGTCACAATTGCTTTCGAAAAAATCATTTCTAGAGACTGAGGCACTGGTTTAAATATTATCAAAACGATTATCTTGGTAGTTTTCATTCAGAGTTATATTCTTTCAGAAATCCTGCTGACTACAGAGTTTGGAAAGAAACAGAAAAGGTGTGTTTGGGTTTTTTTAATAGGATCGTGGAATTCCAGAGTGGTTTGGGTTGGAAGGGACATTAAAGACCATGGGCAGGGACACCTTCCACCATCCCTGGTTGCTCCAACCTGGCCTTGGACAATTCCAGGGATCCAGGGACAGCCACAGCTTCTCTGGGCACCCTGCGCCAGGACCTGCCCACATTCCCAGCCAGAAATTCCTTCTCAATATCCCATCTCTCCCTGTCCTCTGGCANCTCCTTCTCAATATCCCGTCTCTCCCTGTCCTCTGGCAGTGGGAAGTCAATCTCTGTGTGCCATAGAATATTACTTTTGTCAGGCACATTTCCACACCTGCTCTCTTGCTTTCCCTGCCCTCCCATTTACATCTCAGCAAAAAATTTGGAATTTATTCTGCCTCAGTAAACCACTAATCCTCCCTTCAACACCAGCAGTGCCATTTGCCATGAGTTTAGTGTCCTTATTCCCTTAACATGCAGTGATTTTCCGAAGAACAGGAGTGGGATTCAGGCCTGCCAACGTGCAGCTCAGATGATTCCTTCTGCATTGTTTGCTTTCAGCAGCCGTGCTGGGATTAATTCCCAGCCCAGGGCATTGCCTCACAGCGCTGCTTCCCGGGACACACAGCCCAGGGAAGCTGGAACATCCCCAGCTCCTGCTGGATGCATTTCAGAATCCTTCTTGGCAAGGATGGAGGTTGGTAGTGAGCACTCATTGCGCCCTTCTGCTCCTGTTGGGAAGGGAATTGCACGTTTATGTGAGGCAGGTATTTGACACCTGAACTCAGGGTGTCGGATGTTCCTTCTCAGGTCTGTTTTCCTCCTTTGCCTTGCTGGAAAAAAAAGGGGTTGAGAAAAGGACTGGGTTTGTGCTGCCTACAACGTTGGCCCCTTAGAACACCATCTGGAACCTGTGCTGGGATCCCCTGTCCCTCATCAGAGGAGACTGAAGCCCTCACCCTGCACTAAGTTATCCTTCACCCTCACTGAGCTGACCCTGCTGTGTCCCCACCCTGGGGCGGGCCAGGATGAGCTGGAGTGGAGAAAAGAGCCAGCTAAACCCAGCTTTATTCTGGGTTCATCTTGAAGCTGGTTCATGTCCCAGCCTGGACTGGCTGTGTGAATGCTCAGGAGAAACAGGGAATTGAAGGACAGGAAACTTCTTGAGGGATCCACGTGTTCTTGGAGTGTTGGCATCAGGGCCTGGTAACTCCAGATTTTGGTGCCTCAGCAGTGAGATCCAGAACTCTTATCCTGATGGATTTTGAGATCCAGAACTCTGATCCTGATGGATTTTGAGACCCAGAACTCTGATCCTGATGGATTTTGAGATCCAGAACTCTGATCCTGATGGATTTTGATGCTGCTTTTTGAAGCCTAAGTTATCACCTACAGATCCTGGGAACACAATAAATGTAAGATCCCAATCTGCTTCTCAACACTGGCATCAAGGACAGAAAGATTTCTTTGTTTGCCTGAGATCTGTAGGGTTTTTTTCTCAGTAATTAAGTAGGGATTCCTGAGGATGGGAGGTGGGCCAGCAGTCACCATGACTGTGTCCTGCTTGTGTGGTAACATGCAGCTCCTTAAAGAAGAAGAATAAAGAAATTGATTTCCTTTTTCCCAGCTACTAATAAACTACAAAAGCACAGCCCATTTTCCAGACTCTGGAAATCCTGGAGATGAGCAGGGAAAACACCACTAATTCCCAGGCATCTGATTTCCATTTACTTCCCTCTCTGAATCTGCTGTAACTTTAAAAGAACGCAATTTTTCTCCCTCTGAAGGTAATGCCATGAGATTCTTAACTGAGCTATGGTCAAACAGTTCTGGTACCAACAAAAGGTACCTTATGGCTGTGAAACTTCCTCCAGCTTAATCAGAATATTTCTTGCTGTAGAGGAGTCCTAATCATGATTTTCTTTTCAAGTTTCCAGTTCAGCTTCCTGGGCTCGGCCAGAGTTTTTTGGGCTCCTGAAGAGCAAGTTTGGAATCAATGCAGGCAGCTCAGAGAGTTGTAAAGCTTCTTGTACTCCACGCTATATTTTACTCATCGATTTTCCCCTTTAGCTAAACTCCACAGAGTTATGAAATCCACGCTTTTCCCTCTTCTCTGCTTCACGTGTGGTTAACACCATAAATCCACAACACCCAGAAATCCACTAAGCTGTCAGCTCCAAGTCAACCCCATTTCAGTGAAGGAACTTGGCCCAGGTCAGCATCTCCAATAAATTCCCTTTACCAAACAAGCACAAACACATTGTTCAGCTCAAATCCCAAAGCTGGCCGTGTAACCAGACTGACGTTGCTCATTCCCTGGAGTTCGGGGAAACAAAGCTCCTTCAGATCCCAACATGACCACGGTCACTGGAGAGCAGCCCACCACCCTGACATTTGAATCGGACAATCTGCTGGACTTAGGTCATAACAGAACCACCTCCCCCTCCCTGGCTTCTCCAGCAAACCTCTCCCTTTTACTCATTAGTAACCAACTTTGTGTTTACAAAGCAATAGTAAACATTGTTAGCCATTGTCAAGGCAGAAAATAATAATAACAACAATAATAAAGCCTCAAATGCAGGGTCAGAGTTTCACCCACTTATCTGGACAAACAGATAAGGACTTTGGAGCTGCCGTAACAATTGTGCTGTGGGTAAAACTCCCAGTGAATTCAGTGGCATGAGGTGATCACTATCCAAGCAGGGGGCAATCCAAGATTCCCTTTGTGGAGCCAGTGAAAACAAAAATTCTGAAACCCTAAATCTGGCTGCTCCAGCAGAGACCTCCTCGAGAGTGCTCACAGAGCCCAACCAATTCCACCACAGAGCCTCGCTGTTATCCAGCTCCGTCTGCTTTTTCTCCAAAAGCAGAGTCCACATCTGCTAAGTGACAAAGTCAGCGTTTACGCTTTCCCCAACTATTTGGCATATTTTGAATTTTTGAGGATTAATTTCTTGAACAGTCAGCGCTGTTTGACTGCAACCCCTACAAAATCCTTTGGCCAATGAGTACAAGTCTGTTTGCAATTTTGAGGGGAACATGGAAAGATCCTCCAGCTTAGTTTGAAAGGAAACCTGCAAGTAATATACTTCATTTTTCTTCTTAGTCTAGGATATGGACTCTTTCCTTTATTTATCTACATGGAATCATGGAATAGTTTGGATTGGAAGGGACTTAAAGATCCCATTCCAGCCCTGCCACAGACAGGGACACCTTCCACTGTCCCAGGCTGCTCCAACCTGGCCTTGGACACTTCCAAGGATCCAGAGACAGCCACAGCTTCTCTGGGAATTCCATTCCAGCCAGGAATTCCTTCCTGACATCCCACCCAAATCTCCTCCTTCCCAGTGGGAGCCATTCCCTGTGTCCTGTCCCTCCAGCCCTTGTCCCCAGTCCCCCTCCGGCCTTTTACCCTCCCTTGGATGACAACCCAGCGCTTTCTCGCCCTCCAAATGATCACCACTGAAATCAAAGTGGATTTATTTTTCCTAGAAACCTCTTCAGAGGTCACATTTCGGTGACAAGCTGACACTCGCTTCTCCGGAATTCTTCCATACGTTAATTTCTTGGAATGCGGCATCTCCATCCACAATGGCTCTTTCTGTCCGGGATGCTTTTTGTGCCGCAGAAGAAAACCACATTCCTTATAATGCAACACGTAATTCCAGAGAATTATAAAACAAATGCACAAATAAATAAATACACAACAAGTTTTGCACAGTCCGCTAAGTTTGTGTCACTTGATTTTATAGATGAACCCAGGCGGGACGGGCGAGCAGCGGCTCCGCCGTGAGGCGATGGCCGCCCGCACGCCGGCCCTGAGGGCGCCGCTCCGGCGCCCTTTCCCAGCCCTCAGCTCCCCGCCTCTTCCCGGGATTTCCCCGTTTTCTCCACATTTGTGCCTGTCAGCCTCGTCAGGGCTGGGCTGAGGGGGCAGCACCTCCTCCCTTCACGCCACATGGCACACAGCCACAGGCACCCGCCAGCTACCCCGGCGGGTCCCCGGGCGTGTGAGGGGCCGGCCGGGCTGCGGCTCCTCCTTCCTCCGCGGCCGGGAAGCGAAAGCGAAAGGCAGCCCCGGGAGGGCCGTGGAGGTGTCCGAGGAACCGCCGGCAGCTGCCGGAGCCCCGAGTCGCGCCCCCAGCCCTTCCCCGGCCGTGTCCATCGGGAGGTGAGCGGTGAGGGAGCCCCTCGGCTCCCCCGCGGCGGAGGAGGAGTCTCGGATAAACTAAGGGGAGCTATTGTTTTTTTATGCTTTCAGCAGTTGGTTTGTTTTGGTTTTGTTTTGATTTTGTTTTCCTTCCATGAAACTGTACAGAAATCTCCGAATTTTGGCCGTTCCATCCAAACCAGAAAGGAATTGCGGGATCCATAACCTCCGTTTCAAGCCTCTGAGTCAAACAGGTTCGGCGGTGTGGGCTCAGAATCAGGGTGAGGATTCATTCCCAGGGGAGAAGGTCAGAATTGCCAGGATGGGTCGGGAATTTGGGCTGCTCCTGCTGGGATCTCGTGGTCAGAGAGTGTCTGACCTGTGGAGTATCCAACCTAAATCTTAGAGGATCAAACCTTGCCCTGGCAGCCACAGATTGGCTCGGGACCCTCTGCACCTTGGCATCTCCTCCTGGTCAGTGGGCTGGGAGGTTCCCCAAATTCCTTTTTAGCTGTGTCCACAAAATGTTGTGGCAACAGAGTCCAAATTTGAAAACATCTGCTGTGTGAAAGTGTTTCCATTTGTGTTAAGCAGGTTTCGTAGAAACCCAGAATGGTTTGGGTTGGAAAGGATCTTAAAACTCATCCCATTCCACCCCTGCCATGGGCAGGGACACCTTCCACCATCCCAGGCTGCTCCAGCCTGGCCTTGGACACCTCCAGGGGTCCAGGGACAGCCACAACTTCTCTGGGAATTCCATTCCAGCTCCTCCTCACCCTCCCACAGGAATTCCTTCCCAATCTCCCACCCAAATCTCCCCTGTCCCAGTGGGAGCCATTCCCTGTGTCCTGTCCCTCCAGCCCTTGTCCCCAGCCCCTCTCCAGCTCTCCTGGAGCCCCTTCAGGCCCTGCCAGGGGTTTATTTTTTCCTTTTTCCCCAGGCTCTCAAGCACAGAATGTACAGTCTGTTCCCACGTGTATAACAGCACAAAAGCAGCAGAAAGGTAAATAACAGAACTACCAGAACAGCACAGCTGAGTTGTGCACTGCAGAGTTCCTCACATCTGTCCCTGGCTTTTATTTCCTTGTGAGGAAGGAGGCTTCAGATATCCAGTATCTGTCACTTTTGCCTATGAAATTACACGTTTATGTTTAAAAATTCTTTCAGCTCAGCACAGCTTCTGGTATTCCTGATACTCTATTGCACAAAAAAATCCCCAAACAATACACACAATGTTGTAATTTTTTTTCCTGTTCCCTCAGGTTTCCATGGATGTTACAAGCCCCCCATTATCTCTACAAGACAATGGGTTTGTAAGTATTTCCTGATGTGCTGCCTGGGAGTAAAATCTGTATTTGACTTTTGTGTCTCTGGCCGAAAGTTTGTGCTACCACTGCTTCTGCTTGTCTCACCTTCTTCCAGCCTTTAATGCTTGGGACATTCCTCATTTTCTCCTCCTGTTCCCACAGGGAAAATCCTATTCCCAAGGTTTTGCATCACAGATCTGCCCTGCCTCTCTTCCTCATCTGTCTCTGTGGAGTATTTTAGGGGAATCTCCTTTTCCTGGGATTCAGCTCCAGCAGTGCACAAGTGGTTTGGATGGGACTTTCCCTGGCCTTTCTTGTGTTCTCTTGATTTTTCTTTTTTTTTCTTCTTTCAGGATGGAAACTGTTCTGTGAAACCACTTTTTTAGTAAAAAACAAGCATCCTTTTTCTTATTATCTTCCAGCTGTTGGCACGTGCATCCTTTTTGTTCCCTGCACTCAGTCCCTGGAGTGAAGGAATATTTTTCCCAATTTAACTAAGACACAGATGGGTATTTCCCTGTTGCTTAATTTGAAACTGGAAGAAATACTTCACATTTTATTATTTTTAGGAAATACCCAGCATTACCAAGAGAACTGACAAGATCATCGAATTCAGATCTTTTCCATGGCTTATCTAATTTAGACCTTTTCCATGGCCAAATTTCACGGATCCCATTCAAGCTTTATGTAATCTTGAGTAAAAAGAGAGGGAATATTTCAGCAGATCTCTTTGGAGTTATTATTTTTTTTTCCAGCAGCACATTGCAGCCATAGAAACAAAACAGAACAGAGATTTTCTCTCTCCTTGGGCTTTGTAGTTTCCCTGCCCTTGTGAACTTCTGCCCTGAATTTCAATTCTGAAATGGTTCTTTTATCACCTTCCTTGATACTACCTTTTATTATCCAATCTCCCTGAGCTTGGAAGATCAAAATCCCATTTGCACGTTTATTTTTTATTTTTTTTATTGACACCTCCTCCTGGAGGAGCTGCTGAGAAAGCACAGAGCTAAACATTTGTGGCCTTGAGGGGCTTGGCTCTGTGTGGAAGAACATGGAGACAACTTGATTTATTATTTCGCTAAATATTAACCTGTGGATTTTAGCAGCTGGATAATTAGCAAATAAAAATAATGGCTGGCCAGTAATTCACATTTTCGTGGATTTTTTGTCCTGTCCAGAATTATTAAAATAATTCAATGATTTGATCTAAGTTGATAATGTTTAAAATATTGGTTTAAATTTTTTAATTTTTAAAAATTTTTTTTGGAATTGTTGCTCAACAGAGGAGAAAACCAACCTGTTCCTCTCCTCTCTGCAGAGTATGGTACCCACTGATCCACTTGGGACATCCAAGGAAGAGATGGAAAAACTTCAGGGAGAGCTGAAGATGTGGAAGGCAAGTTCTGTAAAGCACATGGAATCATGGCAATTTGCTAAAACATAAAGCTTAGTGCATCCTTCTAAAATCAGATCAAATCCCCCAGGTTTTTTAAAACCTTTATTTCATTCTGCTCTTCAATGCTTTGTGCTGGTGTTGATCCCACTCTTGCAAGTTTAATTTTTACCCAAAGAGTTAAAAACAAATAAATACAAAGGCCTTACTCGAGGTCTGGTTTGTTCCTGTAGAAATAAACCTTTAAAAAAAATGTAAAACCTTTTTCTTTTTGCTGTGCAGAAACGAGTTGAAGAGGCAGACAATGTCAAAGTTGACCTCCTCCTCTCCAAATTAACTGCTGATGAAGAGTGTGAGAGGGCAGAGAAGAAGCTGGCAGAGCTGAAGGAGCAAGAGAAGCAGCAGCAGGACAGAGTGATCAGCTTTGAGGTGTGGGGAAGGAGGTGTGGATTAGGAAAATGGGAGGAACATTCCCAGTTCCAATGGCTTCACCAGTGTGCAGGCTGTACTGGTAGAATGTTCCACTTTTTTTTTTTTTTTTTTCTTTGCTGCACTTCAGTTTTTCACTGGCACACAGAGCAACAGTGCAGTGAACTGAATCTGTTTTGGGATGAAACCTGACAAAATCGATCTTCCTCTCCCAAGATTCCCTCCTGCAGATGAGTTTCAGGTCTGGGTGAAGTGCATAAAGCTCAGTGGGTTGATCCCACTGCTTTGCCAACTCCCTGTTCTACCAGAGTCACAGCACCCAAAGGATCAGCATTTCTGAAGTGCCAGTGAGCTGGGTGAGAGCCAGGGCCTGACTGAAGAGGGTTTTTCCTTCTGGAAAAACCTTTCCTTGCTTGGTTCCAGAGCCCCTTGGTTCATTCCCTCAATATTCCACGTGCAGTGACAGCAGAAGGTTCCACGGGCTGCCAGTGAGCTTTGGTAAATCACTGAGGAGAAATGATGGCTCCAAGCTGTTGAAATATAAGGAATAGCTTAAACACACTCAGGCTGGGGGAGAGTATTTTCTGAAAGCTGATTTTGAGTCTTTAATTAATAAAAGTTTGGATTTATACCCAGGAAGTGGCCCAAGTGTCTCCAGTGGCTGCTGACTTCACAGGAGCCACCTTCTGATTGTGGCTGCTCTGCTCCCTTCTCACCCTGTCACATTCCCTGGCCAGGAAATCCTGGGTTGGGTTACAGAACTTGCTGTCCAAGCAGGATCCATTGTTCTGGAGGAATTACAGAGCTCACAGGAGGAAGGAGAAGGGACATGAAGAGGGGGGAGCAGCAGCATGGCAGAAACTGCCCAGATTTCGCTGAAATATATTTCTCTCTTTATTTAAGTGTTTAATTTTGCATTTCATATTTTTGGCCTGTAGCAGGAACTCTTTCTGCTAAACCAAGAAAAAACTGAGCTGAAAAAGGAGATTGAAAAGCTCAAAGAAGACCTGGAAGAATACAATTCCCAGGATAATCCGGTAAAGGAGGTGAAATATTTGGAAATTTGTCTTTTAGGAGGGCAGGTTTTTATTTTCAGAGAATGGTTTGGGTTGGAAGTGACCTTAAATCCCATCTCATTACAACCCCAGGGACACCTTCCACTATTCCAGGTTGCTCCAAACCCTGTCCAAGCTGGCCTTGGACACTTCCAGGGATGGAGCAGCCACAGCTTCTCTGGGAAACCTGAACCTCCCCCCTGAATTTATTCCTCTTGAAAACAAGCAGACATTTCTTAAATGGAAGGCAGCAGAATTAAAAAAAAAACCAAAAACATTCATAGCATTGGTAATTTTCCACTTTCCTTCTTCCTGTGTCAATTCTGAAACTGGAGATTAAAAAGAAGGTGGCAGAAATGAAATTGAAGTTCACTCACCTGGAAGAGATGAAGGATGATGGGGCAGATCTGGGTGTGGACACCCACTGTGTTTTTGGGGCAGCCACAGAAATCCCCTTCAGACTCAACCAGAACCAGGCACTGCTGACCTTTGAAGATGAAGAAGGTGGGATGTGTATTTTAATTACAAAATTGATGTCTCTGATGTGTTTCACCTGGTAGTGCTGTGGTTTTCCCCCAGGGGTATTTTGAATGGAATGGGAAAAAAACCTTGTGTTAATATTTTACAGAATAAGAGCATCTTTTGACAGCTTAGAAGTTTTTATTCCCGCTCCAAATCTGCTTTTATATGTATAATTAATATTATATTTGCTGTATTTATTGTATATTATTTTAATAATATTGCTTATTGTTCATTTTTATTAAAGTTGATGTAATATTGTGTTATCATATTATTTGGCCCCCATAAAACCACAGAGATTTTATGGAAGTGGACATGGATGCTTGGGATCAGGCTGCCTAATTATTATTTATTTCTCCTTTAGTGATGAAAAAGGAGATTTTTTTAAGAGGCTGGGGAATAACTTGGGGTTTACAATGATTAAACAAAGCTTTTCATATCTGATTTCCCTCAGTTGCCCAGAGACTGACAAAAATGAGCAAGCACTGTGTGAAACTGGACAACAGAACAGCAAATGTGACAGTGAAGCCTTTTGAACTTGACATGGGGTTCCAGTTTGAGGTAAACAACTGAAATATGCAACCCTAAAAACCTGAGTTCTTTAAAAGCTTTAGGTCCTGTTTTTTCCAGTGTTTTCAGTCACAAAGTGCACAAAAATTTGATGTTTTTAGCTCCATGTCACTGTCTCTGGAAAGAAGATCAACGTTTCCGAAATCCCTGAGCTCCCCATTCCTAAAGACTGGATGAGGGACAAACTTGAGCTGCATTTCTACAAAACTGAGCAGGCAGCAGGAGGAGGAGAAATAGAAAACGTGACCTACACCAGGGGGTCTGGGACAGCTGTCATCACATTCCTCAAACCTGGAGGTAGAGTCTGGAATATTTTCTTACCCAAATTCAGGCCAGCTCGTCCATCCTGGGTTCCATTCTGAGTGCTGCAAACTCTTCCCATGGTGACTCCACAGATCCCTCAGAGATGTGGGCAAATCAAGCAGTTTCTCTTTNGGGTAACCACTGAGTGCTGCAAACTCTTCCCACAGAGAGTCCACAGATCCCTCAGAGATGTGGGCAAATCAAGCAGTTTCTCTTCACATCCTTCTTGAGCAAACACAACCTGCTCCCAGCTCATCAGCTTGCTTTCAGAACTTTTCCCCCAAAAAAACCTGGTTTTGTTTTTTTTTTTTCCTCTTCGTTGCCAGACACTCACACTGCAAACAGAAAATCAGGAAGATGTGTTTGATTTTTAGCTCCTGTTGCACGACAGTGAAGCTGGACAGGCATTCCTCTTGCCCAGCTGGATGGAATTCCATCATCAGTGGAGCCACATCCACTCAGAGCAGCTGCCTTATAGATTTATTTCTGAGCTTTTGTGGGCATTTAATAATGTTGCTTTTTTTTTTTTTTGGAAGTGCTGAATAAACTTTTTTCAGGATGCACATGAAGAATCCACAAATGTGGCATCCTTGTTTCTACATCCTTGTTTCTACATCCACAAAGATGAGTCTGGTCTTTGAAATGTTTATAAAATATTGGTTTAATTATGTTAAATAATTAACTGGGTTTTTTTTTTTCTTATTCTCTTACAGCAAGCAACAACTTTGTGGGATGTACTAAATACCCTTTCTGTGCAGAGGGAAGGTGGTTCAACCTTTCTGTCTCCCCAGATTTTGATTTTCACTTGAGGAAGTTTCAGGTAAAAGAATCTACTCCAGGCTGATAGAACAGATAAGTGGGAAATAGGAGAATGGGCAGCATTTTCACTCCTTTTGTGTGAATTTAACAGTGTGTGAGTGTGAATAGGCTGCTGAGCTCATGTGCTGCAGTGTGGAAGCTGTGATTTATTTCTAAAGGGTGTGCTTGTCTTCCCTTGGTGGAATTATCTCAGCACTCCCCACGTGCTGGGCTCTTTGGGAAGGGGGTTAAGCACAAAAGTTCTCCACAAAGCTCTGTCAGGATCCCAGAGTCCCAGCAAACCCAGCATTTGCTCGTTCACTCCTGGATTTCACTCCTTCATTCAGCCCAGACAGTGACTCTGTCACACAGAGCTGGCCCATCACATTCTGCCTCCCTGCTGCTTTATGAGTAGATGGTGAGCAGGGCAGCCTTGTGTGTATAATTAGGGCTCTGTAATTAAGGCATGGGCTGCAGTGACACCCAGCAGGGCTCTCTGCAGGTGTGGGACGTGTCCTGGCAGGGATTTTGTGGGCTGGTGCTGTCTGGAGCCATCAGAGATCCCCAAATCCAGAGTGTGGGTGCACTGAGGAGTGCAGGACACACCAGTTCAGGTGTGGGCTCTGAATCGTGGAGTCACAGAATCTCCTGAGCTGGAAGGGACCCACAGGGTCACGGATCCAGCTCCTGGCCCTGCACAGACACCCCAAAATCCCACCCTGGGCGTCCCTGGGAGGGGTGTCCAAACCCTCCTGGAGCTCTTGGGAATGTGCCCATTCCCAGCACCCTCTGGGGGGAGAACCTTTCCCTGAAACCCACCCTAAACCTGCCCTGGCCCAGCTCCAGCTGCTCTTGCTCTGCTCCCAGAGCAGAGATCAGAGCTGTCCCTCAGGAGGAAGCTCCAGACTGGGATGTGTCCCCTCACTCTCCTCCAACAAACCAAGTGCCCTCAGCTGCTCCTCCACAGCCCCTTCATTGTGTGTGAATCCACAATTCCTGCTCTTTCCAGAGAAGTTTCCCCTATCTAAAGTCTTTACCTCATCAAAGATCCCAGCCACACCCGAGGGAGGAATTTAATTCCCATCTCTCCCAGTTCCTCTGCTGTGTAATCCAGCTTTGTTCTTTCCTCCCCAGCCATACCACAGGGTTTCCAAGAAGACCATTCTGCTGAAAGGAATCCCAGAGATGGAAGAGGACGAGGAAACTGTGCAGGACATGATTGAAATTCACTTCCAAAAGCCCAGCAACGGTGGGGGGGAGATAGAGAAAATCAAATACATCTCCAGAGGAGCAGCCTATGTTTGTTTTGAGGAGGATACTGGGGGTGCCACCTCAGAAATCACAGGGGACTCGTGAAGTTCTGAGGTTTTGTTCCTCAGAGGCACGGGAATTTATGGAGGTATTGTGCTTTAGTGCTCTGAAGTTGATAGTGTAAAAGAGGAATCCCTGCCTTTCTGGTTTGTCTCCTGGCACTGACTTTGCCTGGGAAGTCAGCAAAACTCCTGCCTGTGTTCCAGGTTTAAGGCACAGACCAAGCCTTAGCAGCCCCTGAAGCACAACCTCAGATTTTTCTTCAATTTTGCAGATTTTATACCTTGCAGATTTTAAACTACTCCAGAGTGGGATGAGATTCCTTACATTCTGGATACAAAAGCCACATTTAGTCCCAAAAATGCAAGCCTCCTCACAGTGCTGCTTTGTGTCAGTGCCACAGCTTCAGAAGGTGGCTCTGACACAACCCCAGTCCTGCTGAGGTTGCTGAGTGCCACCAGAACTCAAATACCTGAAAGAAGCCTCTAATTTCATAAAAGCCACCTTATCAAATTAGTGACAGAATCAAAACAGAAAATGGGGGTTGCCAAACCAAGAAATTGCACCTGATAAATTCCCTGGCTTTTGCTGCCTGTTTGTAGCCTGCTTTATTGTTTGATTTTAATATTCGTTCCTGCAATTAAATTTTTGCTCATTTTTTTGATAATTTTGGTTATTTTAAACTGTTGCAGTCAAGGATTGAGCTGATGCTGTGCCTGGTTTTGAACCGTGCTGGGGGGAACAGCCCTGAGGGATCTGGTGGTCCCAGGCTGGGGCTGGGAGGGCTTGGAGAGAGTGATTTTCCAAGGAGGAATGCTTTTTCTTTGCTGCTGACATCCTTGGAAAACAAATCCTCCTCTGACTTTGCACTTGTGCCACCTTTGGAGGCTGAAACGCTTTGGCCCCAACAATCTGAACTCCAAACTAACGTGAGCCTGACATGGAGAATAATTTATTTTCAGGGTATTTGACATCTTGATACGCAGGGAAAGGAGAGTTGCACTGTGAAGAGCACTGCAGAAATACCTCAGGGATTATTAAACTGTTAATTGGCTGTGGATAAAAGTTGAATGTGGAAAATTGAAAGGCTGCAAACACCACAGTTTATTTTGAATTTGCTGTCGAGTGAGATACGTGGGGCTGTAGCACCTCTCACTGTTTAGGGAATGCAAAGGCAGGCATTGATTACCTGACCATTGCAAAATAATAATTATTACTTCAAACAAAGTAGTGCTGAAGAATTTATGGAGACTGTGCATTTTGCACTCTCAAAAACTTGGTAAGACCACACATCTTAAAAAGAAAGGGGAAAAAAACCTGAGAAAGGTAAAAAAGTCACTAATTTCAATTGTATCTCACTGATAAATATCGAGAAGTAAATCCTTAAAAAGGAAAAGGCTTAAAATTCTACATTGGTGTCACTCATAAGGAGCAGTGAGGAGCTGCAGCTCACTGGTTTTAAAGCCCAGAAAATAAATCAGATTTTTTTACATTTTAAAGACAATGTCTGTAAATGTCTTGCTTTTGTCCCTGATGGATTATGGCTTGTGATGATTACCCTGTTAAATTTTAAAGCATCAGTGGTGCTTTAAAGCCTGGAGACTGGTTTTAACGATTGAAAAAACAGAAATAAAGCGTCAGCGATGTTTCTATAAATGTCGGAATCCTTTTTCCTCCCCGCTGGGGTGGGTTTCTCTGGGGCTGGGAGGTTTTTATACCCAAATTACACACAGGGGCGTTTCCCAGCTGCAGCTTTCACCCATCCCTCGGTGTGGAGTTAAACTCGGGGCTGTTGGGGGCCCCGGGAAGTTTTGTGAGCGCTGCCTCGGGGCTGCCTCGGGGCTGTCCCTGCCCAGGCGGGACTTTGGGAAGGAATTCCCGGCTGGGAGGGTGCGGAGCCCTGGCACAGGGTGCCCTGAGAAGCTGCGGCTGCCCCTGGATGTGTTTCCTATCCGTGCGTGTCCCTGTCCATGTGTGTTCCTGTCCATGTGTGTTCCTGTCCCTGCGTGTCCCTGTCCATGTGTGTTCCTGTCCCTGCGTGTCCCTGTGCATGCGTGTCCCTCCCCATGTGTGTCCCTGTCCATGTATATGTCCCTGTCCATGTGTGTTCCTGTACATGCGTGTCCCTCTCTATGTGTGTTCCTGTCCCTGTGTGTCCCTCTCCATGTGTGTTCCTGTCCATATGTGTGCCTCTCCATGTGTGTCCCTGTCCCCACTCCCTGTCCATGCATGTCCCTCTCCATGTGTGTCCCTCTCCATGTGTGTTCCTGTCCATGCATGTCCCTGCCCATGCGTGTCCCTGTCCATGTGTGTCCTTGTCCATGTGTATCCCTGTATGTCCCTGTCCCTGTGTGTCCCTATCCCTNCCTGTGTGTCCCTACACCTGCCTGTCCCTGTCCATGTGTGTTCCTGTCCTTGTGTCCCTCTCCATGTGTGTCCCTGTCCATGCGTGTTCCTGTCCATGTGTGTCCCTGTTCCCGCGTGTCCCTGTCCATGCGTGTCCCTGTATGTCCCTGTCCCCGTGTGTCCCTATCCCTGCATGTCCCTGTCCATGTGCGTCCCTATGTGTCCCTGTCCATGTGTGTCCCTGTGCATG
>VYXD01004985.1:55745-86872 GCA_013397195.1 Hylia prasina
TCCCCCCTTTTCCCCCTTTTTCCATTTTTTTCCCACCTTTCCCCCCCATATTTGCCCATTTTCCCCCTTTTCCCCCCACTTTTCCTCCCCTTTCCTCTCCGTTTTTCTTCCCTTTTTTCCTCCTCTTCTTTTTTTTTCCATTTCCCTCCCTTTTTACCCTCATTTTTCTCCTTTCTCTCCTTTTTTCCCCCTTCTACCCCCTTTTTTCCACTTTTTCCCCTTCCCCCTCCCTCTTTTTTCCCCCTTTTCCCTCTTTTTTTCCAATGCCTGGAGCATGTTAAGGTGCAGCAGTATTTATTTGCCAGGAAAGCCTGGAAAAAGGGTTCTGGAATGAGGATCCTGGGGAAAAAACTCAGCTTCAAGATTTCCTAACGGGGGAAAAACACGGATATTCCAACGCTACAAATTATTTATGGAAGGAAAATTAAAACACTCCCATCAAAATTAGCACATAAAGAATAATAATCAGCCAACGTGCTGGAAAATGGGTGTTAAATATAAGTTAATTATATAAATATATACATGCATATATTTGCATACATTATGATACATTCATGAGGAGGTTCTGGGGTTTTAAATATCAGATCCACTAAGGAAACTCAGCATATTCCCATAAAATATGGGATGAGACTGGAGGACAGGGATCTGAGAGCACCAATTCCTGGGAAATCCAATTCCCCAGGAGACTCAAGGAATATTTTTTACCCCCATATTCCAGACATATTCCAAATGTGCTTCAAAATATGACCTCCAAAAATGGGATTTTGGAGGGAAACCCCCACGGTTTCCATAACTTTTTTTTGGCACATCCAGCAGCAACAGTGGCTGTGCTTGATTTCTGTGGAAAAGCAAGGAATGGGAGCCAGAAAATGGCCGGGATTGGGTTGGAAAGCTGAAAAAGTGGGGAAAAAAAAATCAGGTGGAAGTAGCGGGAGGTTGGATTGGGACGGGCAGCAGGAGGGAATTCCGAGCTCAGAGGGAATCTGCTGGGCTGGGATGAAAATCCCATGTTCAATAATTAAGGAGAACACTCTGTCAGCTGCAAAGTGTCGTGATTGCCACTTGGAGAGAGGGAATCTGCAGGGGGAAGCGAGGAGAGGAGGAGATGGGGATTCCAGGAGAAAGGCTGGAAAGGGGAAGGACAACCAACAGCTCCTGGAGGGGCACTCGAAGCCTTTTTGGTTTGTCTAAGGTGGAAAATACAAGAGGGAATGTGGGATTATCCCTTTTTTTCTGACCCGTTTTAAACGATTTTATTCCATTTTCAGTCTCATCTGAAGGGTGAGACGGTGCAGATGTTACAATTCACGCCATCAAAATTAGAAACCAAACTATTTCCTAATTACAATCCACTACGAGCCTTTTTTTTTGGCCTGTCAGCTTTTGCCACACCACGCTGCTAATTAAGCCAATGATCTAAAAATACCCCTGGTGAGTTTTGCTGCAATTCGTCTTTCCCAGTGCTAATTCTCCAAAATATCTGGTTTGTTTGCAAGGCCGTGGTTTGAAACTTGTTTCCAGCTCCATTTCTCTCTCAGCAGTTGTCTGTCCCGTCCCACGGCATTTCTAAACCAGCATTTCTCATCTCGGAGCTTGCACACCGGTGCACAAAACCAGGTGAGCCTTAAGAATTCTCTACAAATCCATTTCCCACACTGGAACGGCTTCAAACTGGAGGAGCGTTGATTTCGATGGGATATTGGGACGGAATTCCTGGCTGGGAGGGTGGGGAGGGTGCCCAGAGAAGCTGTGGCTGCCCCTGGATCCCTGGAAGTGCCCAAGGCTGGGATGGAGCAGCCTGGGATGGTGGAAGGTGTCAGGGGTGAAACTGGATGAGCTTTGAGGTCCTTCCAACCCAAGTCCTGTGTTCCTGTGAATCTGAGAAAATCAGGGTGAATTCCTGAATTCCCGGATCCCAAACACTCCTGTGACAGCCATGGATTGTCCCACTCCATGGATTATCCCGTGCCATGGACTCCCTTCCTTCCCACAGATAACCAGAGCTGTGAAAAATGACATTTTCCCACCCAAAACGACGCTTTCCCACCCAAAATTCCAGCTGATTTTTATTGACCCAGATAAGCTGGATTTCCCAGCTCTGGGGGAGTGGTGCCTGCCCTTCCATTTCCATCTCTTTCTCCAGATCCTGCCCCACTCCTCGTCCAGCAGGAATTGCACCACCTCGAGCTCTGATCAGCACTGAAGCAGTTGCTGAGCAACCAGAGAACCTCCCTGCAGCACTCTGGGAACAAAGCCTGGGATTTGTGTGGAATGGGGACAGCTTTGGGAAGGCCAAGCATCCCCTCCCTGGCTGCCTTGCACCTCTGGAGTGTGGCAGCAGGGTCCAACCCAAGCCAGGCCAGGCTCAGTTCCTGATGGGATGATGCACCTGGAACGGGGGCTACGTCCTCATCAGGAATCCAACCCAGGGCTGAGCAGGCTTTTTGCAGCTCCTTCTGGAATGATATCCATTTAATATGAATTAAATCCTAATTAGGCTCCTGGGAGTCCAACTTAGAACTTTGTGCTTTCCCCTGTTCCTTCTGGGATAACACCCCTTGAATGTGGATTAAATCCTAATTAGGTCCCAATCCAACTCACTGTTGACCACGTTCTTCCCAGTTCCTTCTGGAATGGCATCCATTTAATACGAATTAAATCCTAATTAGGTCCCAATCCAACTCACTGTTGACCACGTTCTTCCCAGTTCCTTCTGGAATAATATCCCCTTAAATCTGAGTTATGTCTCTGTGAGTCCAGCTCAGGGCTTGACCAAGTTTTTCCCAGTTCTTTCTGGGATGATGCACCTGGAATGGGGATTAGGTCCTCATTATGTTCCTGGGAATCCAACCCAGGGTTGACCAGGCTTCTTCCAGTTCCTTCTGGAATGGCATCCATTTAATACGAATTAAATCCTAATTAGTTCCTGGGAATCCAGTTCAGGGCTTGACCACATTCTTCCCAGTTCCTTCTGGAATGATATCCCCTTAACAGGGACTAAATCCTAATTAGGTCCCTGGGAGTCCAACCCAGGACTTGACTGTGCTTTTCCCAGTTCCTTCTGGAATGATATCCCCTTAACAGGGACTAAATCCTAATTAGGTCCCTGGGAGTCCAACCCAGGACTTGACTGTGCTTTTCCCAGTTCCTTCTGGAATGATATCCCTTTAATAGGGATTAAGCCTGATTTATGTCTCTCTGTGAGTCCAGCTCAGGGCTTGACCAAGCTTTTCCCAGTTCCTTCTGGGATGAAACCCCTTGAATGCAGATTAAATCCTAATTAGGTCCCTGGGAGTCCAATCCAGGAGTTGACTGTGCTTTTCCCAGTTCCTTCTGGAGTGACATCCCTTTAATATGGATTAAATCCTGACCAGGTCTCTGTGAGTCCAGCTCAGGGCTTGACCAAGTTTTTCCCAGTTCTTTCTGGGATGAAACCCCTTGGGTGTGGATGAGCTCCCAGTTCCCATTCTCCACAGCCACGATGCCATCCAGAGCTGCAGGTAAATTCCTGAAAGGGTCAAACTCCGTGGGAAGGGACGTGTCCACCACAAAACAGCTTTTGGAACCAGAAACTGCAGCGAATCCCAAGGTTTCGGCTGCTGGGATTGTCCTGAGGGTGTTGCTCCTGTGAACAAGGCAAGGAGCAGAGCAGTTCCCCTGGGTGACAAATTGTGTGATGTGACAAAAGAAGAAAATGAAACAAATCACTGCACAAAATTGTTAATCCTGCTGAGCTGTAGGAGTGTGGATTTTTGGGATTGCTGTGTTTGGGGTTAAAGATTTAGAGACCTGCACGAGGCGCTGCAGGTTTTTATTTGAGGTGAAGCTCCTCCTGGGACAGCGGGCACAGATTGACTGGACCAATAATTTGGGGGGTTTTAACATTCCTTGGTTAATTTATGAGAAGGATGTGTTGAGCTCCAGGGACAAGAACTCTTTTCCCAGGAAGGGAAAAGCCCTGGAGCTGTAACTCTTCTTGATAGGATTGAACTCAGGAATGTTTGTTTTGCCAGCAGAGCCTGCAGCCATCAGAGATTTGCCATCTACAGGTGCAAGACTTGGGAGAAAAGAAACCTGGAATTCCCATACAGCTTTCAGTGCCACTGGCACGTGGCTAAATCCTGAGGTTTTTAGGAATTAATTGTTACAGTTTTGGAGTTTCCTCTGGAAACCTCCTGGGAATCCCGTCTCCTCCTGAGCTTTCCCCTGGCAGATGAAGCGGCCCAGGACTCCACGCTGATCCTCCTCCGAATAAAACCTCAGTGTTTAATTAATAAAACCTCAGAGTTTAATTAATAACATCCTCTCAAGAGGAGGAGCTCAGAGCTGTGCCAGGGGAGGGGACAGAGCTGGGCCCCTGGTGCACATCAAACCTGCTCGGGGAGCTTGGGAAGCTCCAGGCTAAATCATCCCTGAGTTTTTCCAAAGCTCTCTGCTCAGAGGGTCCCAGCTCTTTTGGAAATGCTCAGATATTAATTGGGATAGGGCTGGGAGTGCAGGTGTTTCCCTCCTCTCTTTTCCCAGGCCTCCCCCGTGGGGCTCCTTGGCCGTTCCCGTGTTTTCCTGCCCAACATTCCGTACGTGGGGACTCAGCTGTGCACAGGCAGCTGGGAGGAGATGTGCCTGGAAATAAAGGAAAATCCCGAAGCCAGGGATGAGGAGGAGCTGGCTCCAAAGTCCTGTTTGGTTCTCGACCCCCCTGCAGGGGCTGAGCCCTCGGAGCTGTGCCCTGGGATGCTCCTGGGGACCGCGGGGAGAAAGGGAAGGTCGTGGTTGCATCTCACCAGAGTTGAACCTCTATGTAAATTAATTGTTTTAATTAGTTAGATAGAGAGACGGCACACTGATAATCGTGTTTTTTCTGCTGTTTCTGGCCACACAGGACTAATCCCAGGATAGTGCTGGGATAGTGCAGCAGGGGTGGCAGGGAATGTGCTGCCTGCTGTAATCCGAGGGACGGACACAAAGTTGTTTCCATCCTTTCCATAAAGCAGAGAATCCTTTCCAATCTCCCTGCATGGATCTTGCACCCACAACAAAATTATAGAAGGATTTTTTAGGATTAATCCACCTTGGGAATGTGGGCTGAGAGCATGAGCTAGTCTCTAATAATGCATGAAAATAAGAAATTAATCTGACAGTGATGTTTGGATTACAGGCTGGCATTTCTGCCAGGAAAAGGATGTGCCAGGAAGGGTTGGCACCATCTGGGGCAGCCCTTCAGCCCAGAACAACCTGTGCTCCAGGTGGGTTTGTCCCACCTGTCCCAGATCCCAGTGTTTTAACTCAGCATTCCGTGTTATCTCCATCCCTGGGTGGCACAGGGCGGAGCTCAGGAGCCCGTCCTGCCCCAGGACCTCTCCAGGTGCTGCTGGAGGAGTGGCTGTCACCTCCCAGGGATGCAGGTGTGTCCCCCCAGCCTCCCAGGACACCCCAGATCCTGCTGGGAATGTTTCCTGCTCAGCCTGTGCTGCCCAAGGGTTAACTCGTGGAGTGCTGGGCAGCAGCAGCATTTCCCTTCACACCCACAGATGAGAAACACTTCCCGCCCTCCCTTTGAGGAAAAAGCTTCCCTTAGCTGTAAAAAATATCATTAAAGCTTTAAAAACTCCTGTTTTGACAGCGTTAATTTTATTTTTTTCCCGGGGTTTTTTTAATCCCTGAAATTTTGATTATCTGCAAGGAATTGTTTTGGGGTTGAGAAAGCTGCAGAAACTCAAGCTGCAGGCTGATATTTGAGCAGGATCAAGTCCCACACGGAGCCCGGGCGATGGGTTCCAGATGTTTGCAGCTGTCACGTGGTAGCAGCTGATTTTATAAGTAATAGAGCTCCTTGAGTATCTGATCTTGGCAGCCAGCTCCACTTTTGACTACGGAGAAACTGCAGGAAGTTAGAAAGTGCAGGACAAAGGAGTATTTTTAGCTAACTCGGCTGTGAAACTGCAGAGGGAGGCAGGGCTGGAGGGGCAGGATGGGGATGTGCTGAGGGCACTCGCTCAGGTTCCTGCTGCTCAGGGCACTGAAGAAACATTCCTTGAAACATTCCTTCCCTCACAGCCTCTGCCAGCGCCGAGATGTGCCCAGGATTGTTCCTACACCAGCACTTGGATCAGTCGCTCTCCATAAGGTGCCTCACCCTTTTCCTGGCCCCTGCCCTCATTCCCAATTCCCAACAGCTTCCTGAAAACCCATCTGGTGTTTTTCCTGTCGCTGAAGTGACATCTCCTGACCACAGGGCTGGTTTAGTGCAGGTCCTGAGATCCCAGAATGGTTTGGGTTGGAAGGGACCCTAAATCCCATCCCATTCCAACCCCAACACCTCCCACCATCCCAGGCTGCTCCTGTCCAACCTGGCCTTGGACACTTCCAGGGATCCAGGGGCAGCCACAGCTTCTCTGGGCACCCTCCCCGCCCTCCCAGCCAGGAATTCCATCCCAATATCCCACCTAAATGTCCCCTCTTTCACTTTGAACCCGTTACTCCTCCAACAGAACTTCTCCAAAGGCGGAGCAGCTCCTCAGCCATGCTCTTGTCTGATGACAAATCACCAGAGCTCTGTGAGGGGAAATTCCAGTGGGGAATTCAGCCCGGGGCATCCCACCATCCATCCCACCTGCTGCACTGCGTGAGGAACACAAACCACGGCCACAGGCCTGGAAATTGCCCTTGATTTGTGCCCCACGTGTGCGTTTGTAACACGGCCCCGTGGGAACGGTGGGGAGGGAGAGAAACAGCAGCTGAAGGGCCGGTCTGGATTTGGGAAGGGGCGTCTGGAATCACTCAGTGGATGGTGGAAAATGGCCTTATTTATTTATTTATTTTATTTAATTTTATTTATTTATTTATTTATTTATTTATTTATTTATTTATATTATTGTCATCATCATCATCACTATTATTACTATTATTACTATTATTACTATTATTACTATTATTACTATTATCACTATTACTATTACTACTACTATTACTGTTGCTATTTTTATTATTACTATTACTATTATTACTACTATTATTACTATTAATTGTTCTATACTTTCCATCATTAAACTTGTTGTTCTTACCTCAACATACACATTTGGCTTTGATATCCTCCTCCCCATCCCAGCAGAGTGAGGGGGAAGAGCGAGCGGCCCCGAGGTTTTCTCATCTCCAGCTGGGCTTAAAACTGACACATGGTGGTGGCACCTGCCATCGTGGTGGCACCTTGTGCCTTGGTGGCATTTTCTCACAGGGGCACCTTGCTTGGCAGTAGCACCTTCTGTCACAGTGGCAGCTTGTGGGGTGGTGGCATCTGGAGTGGTGGTGGCACTTCCCATCGTGGTGGCACCTTCCATCGTGAGGGCACCTGGAGTGTTGGTGGCATCTTCTCTGTGCTGGCACCTTGCTTGGCAGCAGCACATTCTGTCGCAGTGACGGCCTGTGGGGTGGTGGCACCTTCCACCCCTTGTGTGGTGGTGGTGGCATCTTCCATCGTGGTGACACCTCACAGGGTTTGGTGGCACCTTCCACTGTGGTGGCACCTTGAGTGTTGGTGGCACCTTGAGTGGTGGTGGCATCTTCTCACAGCAGCCCCTTCCATCACGGTGACACTTTATGTGGTGGTGGCACCTTCCACTGAGGTGACATCCTCTACCTCAGTGGCACCTTCTCCAGCCTCCTGGTGGTTCTCCAGCTCCTGCTCCTGTCCCCAAGCTGCCCCCACGGCCACCGACCCTGTGCTGTCCCAGCTCCTCCTTTCAATATCCAGGTGGAAAAACCCCTCAGGGATTTGCTGATGGTGCTCAGCTGTCACCCACAGGTGGCTCCTGCCACCTCCAGGGTGTTTTAGGGACACGGCCCTGGACTCCTCATTGCTGACCACCTCTGGTGACACCACGCCGGAGAAGTTCTCTGCGTTTACTGACAAAATTATTGCTTGATGAGCAGAGCACAGGATGAGGGCAGCGGGGGGACGACACATTAACGCTTGATAAGGTTGGCAAAAAGCCACCGTGATTATCTGGCCTGAACTCCCGTGTAAAACATGCCTGGGGACTTTTCCATTTGAATTAAAGCTTTAGGTTTGGAAAAGGGGAGAAAGAAAAAAAAAAAAAAATCCCTCTTCAAATCAGAAGATCTCTCAACGGTTGTTTCAGCGCTTAATGACGTGCGCTGCTAAAAAGGTGCTTTTAATTCAAGGCTGAATTTTAATCTCGCAGGCACGGGGTTGGGTGTACTTTCATCTGCCTGGCCAGGGAGCCCTCCATTATCACATTTAAATTCCAGAAGTAATTAGAGGCTGCCAGCGGATCCTCTCTTAACCTTCTGTTCGTTAAGGAAAACAAATTGAGTTCCCGGCGTCTTTCATTATCGGCCGAGATCCTCCGCCGTGCCCGCGGCTCTGCTCCGAAACTGTTCCCAGTTAATGATTTCCAGCACTGCTGGGGATGGCATCTTCCTCCTCTGGGAGCCCGGGGGTCCTGCCGTGGAAAAATCAGCTCGGTCCTTCCCCTGGAAAACAAAGAAACGCCGCGGAATGGTCGGGATTGGAAGGGACCTTCAGGATCGTCGAGTTTGACCCTCCCCTGTTGCCAACACAGGAGGTCAAGGAAAAGTAGGAGAGTGTGGCAAAGTGCTGATGGATTCAGTTGGTGAGTGCAGCTTTGGCAGAAGCACGGAAGGCTGTTCTTGGAGCAGGAATGATCTGGTGGCCCTTGGCATCGTGGCAGGTCCTGGAATCACGGCAGTAATCCCGGGGTTTAGCAGCCTGGGGGGAGGAATCCAGGGAAGAAAGGCTTGGAGCCCTCCTGGAGGCAGGACTGGTTATGTCCAGCTGAGGTCACACAGAGGGGACAGCTGGGTCACCATGGCTGTCACCTGAACAGACCATCACAGGGTGGGTTATGTCCAGCTGAGGTCACACAGAGGGGACAGCTGGGCCACCACTGCTGTCACCTGAACAACACAGTTCCTGTGCAGACCTCCAGGAATGAGGTCATTACTCCTGGGAAAACAGGAAGTTTTCCTTGCAGTGACCACTGCTGGACACTGTGGTTGCACCGGGCAGAGATGGATTCACAAAGGAATGGAGCTGGAATGTTCCTGCCTGATGGGAAACTCAGGATCCTGCACGGAGGGAACACGGTGACAGCCAGCCTGGGCTTGTCATCGTTGTCATAGAGACCCTGGAATTGCAGCTTTCTCCGGGATTTACATGGATCATTGAACCCCAAAACGGGTTGGGATGGAAGGGAACTTGAAGCTCATCCAGTCTCACCCCCTGGCCACGGGCAGGGACACCTCCCACTATCCCAGGGTGCTCCAACCTGCCCTGGGACACTTCCAGGGACAGCCCCAGCTTCTCTGGGATGTGGGTCTGTACGTATGGATCACCGTGGCACATGGAGATCCACGCAGGAAGCGAGCTGAAAGCAGGGAGCCCTTGCTCTTTAAATGCAGATGATGTTGTTAAACCCAAAATGACTAAAAGTGGGAGCAGAGAGGCATTAAAATGGAAACGAATCTCGGGCGAGTGCTTTGATATGAGGATAAAAGCGGGATTGTATCCGCCACCAGCACGGAAACCTCAGGGAATGGGAGCCTTTGGAACTGCTCCTGGCACACTGGGAATGTGTGGAGTCAGGCCCGGGAGAGGCTGGGCCTTTGTGTTTATTCAGGAAATTAAAGAGGATGTTGGGGAGGTAAATTTGCCATCCCATGGAGCTGCTCGGGGAGGATTCCACGCGGGTTTCCCGATGGAATCCTGGTGTCACAGGGATGGGTGAGGGCAGGTTTATCCCTGATATATTCAGGATTTGATGGGCTGGATATCAGACACCCTGTTCTTATATCCAGACCCCACCAGGGAATCACTGCATATTTCTGGGGGATTTTTCCATGATTGTCATTGCCTGTTATTATTATGATTCCCTTTTAGGGTGATTCTCCTTTATGATTCTCTGGCACAGGGTGCCCAGAGAAGCTGTGGCTGCCCCTGGATTCCTGGAGGGGTCCAAGGCCAGGCTGGATCTAAAAATACAGAGAAAAATCAAAAAAACAGAAGAAGGACCAAGAAAAGAGAAAGGAAAAATTCAGCACTGAAGACGAGAAAGCAGAAAAAGCTTCAAGAAAAAAGTTTCTTCTTTGCAGTAATAAAAACCCCACGTTTATTCCCACTGCTGTGTAAATAATACAGGTCTTTACCAGGTGATTTATTGAAGGATTTATTGAAGTCTTTAGTATTTACTGATCCTCCTGAATTGTGGTTCTGGAGATCCTTCTCCTCCTCACAAGATGCCCAGGTCCTGCAGGGCTCTGGGGAGGACCCCAAAACCAGAGCCACAGCAAAATTTCCTTCACTCAGCCACAAGTTTGTGTTGGGAAACCACAGCAAAGCCAGACCCACAGGGCTGGATCTACAAATACGGAGAAAAATCAAAAAAACCAGGAGAAACAAGAAGGAAAAAATTCAGTGCTGAAGACGAGAAAGCAGAAAAAGCTTCAAGAAAAAAGTTTCTTCTTTGCAGTAATAAAAACCCCACGTTTATTCCCACTGCTGTGTAAATAATACAGGTCTTTACCAGGTGATTTATTGAAGGATCTGTCTCCCTGCAAATAAAGGAGCTGCAATGAGGAGCTTTGATTGCTGGAAGTTGCAATAAATGCAGCGCTCCCAGCCCTGCACCAGCAAACGTCTCAGTGAGCTGCTTAAATTCCTCATAACCTGAACCACATCCCATAATTTATATAGTACATATTGGTACAGCGTGTTACAGCAGAGTTTATAATAATTTATTAGGGGAGAAAGAGCTATCTCCATTAATAATTGATTCATTATAAATAATGGATTAAGAAATGTTCCTTTGATTTAAAGCCCGTGCTGGTAATGTATGCTAAACTCTGGTGCTGTTTGATGGCAATAAATCCAGGGAAATCTTGGAGATTTGCATCCACTCTGCCCATCCCTGCTGTGGAACAGTGGAGGGCAGGTGGGAACCTCGTGGGAAAGATGTTATTTTATGGAATTGCCACGGGAAATGTGGGTTATGAGGCGGAAAACTGCAAAAGAAAAAAAAAAAAAGAAGATGTATTTTGGTACAGGTTGATTTTGGTGGTAGGACAAGGGGGAGTGGAAAAGGAAGGGAGATTTAGATGGGATATTGGGATGGAATTCCTGGCTGGGAGGGTGGGGAGACCCTCCAGAGGAGCTGTGGCTGTTCCTGGATCCCTGGAAGTGTCCAAGGCCAGGCTGGAGCAGCCTGGGATAGGGGAAGGTGCCATGGCAGGGGTGGGATGGATGGGATTTATGGGGATGGATGGATGGATGGGGTTTAACTTCCCTTCCAACCAAACCCTTTTGGGATTCTGTGATCCTGCAGCAGGAAAGATTCACTGGAGTCACCAGTGAAAGGTTTTTCACAAAGGTTTTTCACACCTGACTCTCAAGCACCTGCTGCTTCTCCCCTTTACTCTCACACACATTCCACATTTTAATTATTGGGATAAAGCAGCAACGAAGGAGAGAATGTGAGAAAGTGCATTCCACTTTTCCTGAAAGAGCTTTCTGGTAAAAACTGATGCTCTAAACATCCGAGATCTCGGGTTCTGTCAGGAAATACTGACAGAAATTTGTCAGCAGAGATCAAAAGTCACCTCTGGCCTCGCATTTCCAAAGCCGTATTTCCCAATTAATAAATCCTGATTTATTAAAGCCAACAGTCCCTGGTAATCTGGAGAGCACAGGCTCTGCACAGGCTGCAAGGGCAGGTGGAGGAGTTGCATCCCTTTGAACTGCTGGGATGGTGACAGGTAGGACAGGGAGCCCAAACCTCCATCTGCTGCTCACACGCCTTCACACGAGGCTGTGCTGAGGCCCAGCCACGGAATTCGGGATTGCAGCAGGTTTTGGGGACTGGGAGTAGGGAAAGAACAAGGCCTGCAGGTCGTGGCCCACAGGCATCAGGAGAAAACTCCATCACATGGCAGGGCTGGGTTGCTATTTATTAATAATATTAATAAAAGGGTTTTTTTGTGGCTGAGTTTTTTGTTGTTGTTGTTGTTTTTTTTCTCTGTCTCTTCTGTGCCACAGAATGACAAAAAATTGGGAGTTGAAAGGGAGTAGAAATCTCTTTGCTGGTTTTCCCTCGTTTTGCCCAAATCCTGGTTGGGATTTAATCCATCCCTGCTGCTGGCTGCGATGCATTAGCCTAAGAAAGCTGAATTTTTATGAGACATCATGTTGGCCCAGTGTTTGTAAGAGCTTGTCACTACCTAAAACCGTGTTTTTAAACCATTTGACTAAGCCCCCTTCTCTTCCAGCCTTCCGTCTCCTGTGGTATTATAATCTAAGTTTCCTTCCCTGTCTCCCAGGGCTGACAAGACTTTAATTTCTAATTTAAAAACTGAGATAACATTTATTCTTGGAAAGGAGGCTTGGCTGTAAGTTTGCTTTGTGCAAAACGAGAAGGGAAAAGGGGTGAAAATGACTGTTTTCATTCCTGAGACATTTTCCTCTAAAACACGGGAACATTTCCTCCTACATTGGCTCAGCTGACGGATGAATTCATCATCTCTGCACTTCCATAACTTGCAAATCACGGAATTCCAGACTGGTTTGGCTTGGAAGGGACATTAAAATCCACCTAATTCCACCTCTTGCCATGTGCAGGGACAACTTCCACCATCCCAGGGTGCTCCAAGCCCTGTCCAAGCTGGCCTTGGGCACTCCCAGGGATGGCACAAATTCTCTGGGAATTCCAGCCCAGCCCCTCCCAGCCAGGAATTCCTTCCCAATCTCCCATCCATCCCTGCCCTCTGGCAGTGGGAAGCCATTCCCTGTGTCCTGTCACTCCAGGCCTTGTCAGAAATCCCTCCCCAGCTCTCCTGGAGCCTCGTTAGGTGCAGCACAGGGATGATTTTCATTTAACTCCCATTTCCTTTATTAATTTATAATGGGTAATTTGGGATGCACAAGCACTTACTGTCAAAACTCGGCACCAGACACTTCCCTGGCAGGCACAAAATCCCAGCTCCTGGGATAATTAAGGCAGTGGGAGCATTTATCAAGCTCTCACTAAATTTGCAGCCCCTCCCTGAGGTCTCTCCTCCTGCCTGGTTAAATCCTTTGAACCTGGCGGAGATTCCCCGTGCCAGCATTCCCTGGGGATGGGCGCTGTGGCGGAGGGGGACGGGGGGCATCCCAACCTGGGATTTCTGCGGAAATTCCCGATTTTCTCCTTCCAAACCTCAGGGAAAGTTCCTTCCCTCGCTCCACACAATGCTCAGCATCCCTCCCTCCCTCCCTCCCTCCCCATCCCGAAATTCCAGAGCCAGCACTTCCAAACCACAGCCGGCTCCGCTGGAGCTCTTCCCCACGGGTTTAAAGAGAAGCGAAGAGGGGAAATCTGAAATAAACCCCGGGACTGGAGAGTGGCATTTCCATTGGAAATCAGCTCCCGGGAGCATCCCCGGGGACTCCCGGGGCTGTTTGTTCCCGGAATGTTCCCTGCTATTGATTTAAGGAGAAACCGGGGGGGGTTCATTATCTGTGGCTTTGTTTTGTCTCTCTAATGGCTGGGGCTGTTGTGACCGTGCGCTTTAATGACTTTCAGATGCCAAAGGTCTCATTTGAAGCCCGGACCACCGGCAGAAAACGAACTTGTTGCTGCTTTGAGGTTGCAAAAAGCAAAGAAAACCATGTTTGTTATCCCCAGCCCCCAGCGTATTTTTGTGAGTTGGTTTTATATCAAAAGAGCGTTTTCCTGATGTAATTATGAGAACTGATCTCGTCCCTGCACAGGTACCTCTATAAATAATTAGATGTATAATATTTCCACAGCTGTGCTCTGCCAGATGGTTCTGCCTATTTTTTTTTCTTCTTTAGAGCTTAAATCAACTTCCTTCCTTTGCAGCGGGAAAAGCCAACTCTGTCAAGTGCTATAAACTCATCCTTTGAGGAGCAGGCAGGTCCTGGAGACCTGGCTTTGAACCTGGAGGAGAAGAAACTTCCCAGGGATGGAGCAGCCACGGATTGAGCCCGGAGAGGGCTGGGGGAAGGTCCCTGTCAGACCCAGGTGTTTGCAGGACCCTGACCCACCCTGGACATCAGGACCTGCCCCTTCCCCAAGGCTGGGTCATCAGCACAGAATTATTTAGTGAGCAATGGAGCTGGGGAAAGGGCTGGAGAATTCCTGAGGGAGCTGGAAAGGGGCTCGGCCTGGAGAAAAGGAGGTTCAGGGGGGTCCTTCTGGCTCTGCACAGCTCCCTGACAGGAGGGGTTTCTTCCTTTCTCCTTCATGGAATTCATGTTTCACAGAATCCCAGACTGGTTTGGGTTGGAAGGGAATTTAAAGGGAATTTAAAGTGCCACCCCTGCCATGGGCAGGGACACTTCCCACTGTCCCAGGCTGCTCCAAGCCCTGTCCAACCTGGCCTTGGGCACTTCCAGGGGCACCCACAGCTTCTCTGGGCACCCTGTGCCAGGGCCTGCCCACTCTCACAGGGAAGAGTTTCTTCCCAAAAATCTAATCAAAATCTCCTCTCTTGCAGTTCAAAACCATTCCCCCTGTCCTGTCACTGACTGAGTAAAAACCGAAATCCATCTCCAGCTCCTCCTGCTGCAAAAGCCTGGCAGGAAAATGTCAGGGTTTAATGGCAGTCACCTCTGCCATGGCCTGGGATGTGTATGTAGGCAGAGCAGAATCATGGAATCACGGAATTACAGGATTACAGAATTACAGGATTACTGAATTACAGAATCACAGGGTCACAGAATCACAGAATCACTGGATTACAGAATCACAGAACCACAGAATCACAGGATTACGGGATCACAGGATTACGGGATCACAGGATCACAGAACCACAGAATTACAGCATTATGGAATCACAGGATTACAGGATCACAGAATCACAGGATCACAGAACTGCTGTCACTTGGCTTTCTTGCGCCCAGCTCTGCAGTAACTCTGAGCTCCCTTTCCACACCTTTGGATGCTCCTTGTCCCGTGTTCCATCCCCAGAGCTCTGTGGGAGGCTGGATTTTCCGTGCCCTTCCTCACTCCCATGCCTGGGAGTGTCTGATCAAGGCAGAGCTGACAGGAGCAGATGAGGGGGGAGCTCAGGGTGGGGCAGGTCTTTGCTGGGTGCTGGAATTTCTGGGCCCTTTCCCGGCAGGATTTCATACCCATGTTTTTCCTGCTGCTGCTGGAGCTTTCATATTCCCAAGGAGACGCAGTGAGGACTCCTCTGTGAGGGCTGGGGCACCCTTGGGTGCTGGGGTTGTTGTCTCAGCCTCCAAAGGGGGTGCACACAGGTCCAGTTGTGATGTCAGATCCTGCTCTTAGGGAAAAAACCCATCATCCAGCAGAGGAATCAGGAAAAAACCCTTCACCTTCCTTGGCTTGCTCCATTTTAGCTACAAACCCATGTTTCAGCCTTGGCCTGAAGAATGGATTTCTCCATTTTTCCTCACTGTTCACTTCCCAGGGCCTGCCTGCTTGAAGTTACCCCCACTCCACGTTTGGGAACGCTGCGAGGCAAACCCTCACCCCATTTTCCCTCCCCTCCCCTGAAGCCACCCGACCATCCAGGCAGCAAAAGGCATTTAAAGGCAGGGCAGAGCTGCAGCTGGGCTGTGCAGCTGCATCCCCACCTGCCCACTTCCCGGGATGTGCCCAGTGACCCACACACTGCTGCTTCCCACCACACTGGCTCCCATCACCTGGGCTGGTTGGTTTTTAAGGCATCCCTTTTTATTTTTTTCCCATCCAATCATTCCCATCCCTGCCTCACAATTAGGTGTAATCCCTGGATAACTTCTTTCCATTGCTGTTTTGGGGTTGTTTTGGGGCTGTTCAGCATCGAGGGGCTCTTTCCTGAGCGCGTGGAGCATTTATTGTCACCCCGGTTTTGAGGATTTTTCTGGGCCTTCTGATTTGTCTTTCCTATTGGAGTCAGAATTTTTACTTCCCCACACTTTTACTATAAACAACAGCTTTGTTTTCCTGACTGTCCTTCGTTGTTTACATATTTTTAGGTAGGAGGAGAAAGTTGATTGACAGTTGTCTTGAGCAATGTGGTTTGGGAGGTGGGATTTCACCCTCCAACCCACAGGCACCTTTGGAAATGGATAAAATTGAGTTTTGTAAATAAACTCGGGGTTTTTCCTGCTTTGCTCATCACCGTGTCCTGGTGAAGTTCTTTTGTGTCGTGTCGTAGCAATTTATCAGATTTATCAGTGATAAGAAATGGCCACCAGGGGAGGTTCAGGTCGGGTATTAAGGAAAATTAAGGATATTAAGGAAATCAGACCAGGCTGCCCAGGGCAGTGGTGGAGTCACCATCCCTGGAAGTGTTAAAAAACAAGACATGGGCACTTGGGGTTTAGTGGGCAAAAGTTGGACTTGATGGTCTTGGAGGTCTTTTCTAACCTTAATGATTCCATGATTCCTCCTGAGTTCCGGCCTGGATTTATCCTTCACTCCACACCGAAGGTGCCCAGGGAGGGAAGGAGCTGAGGTCTCTGTTCTGTAGCTGAGAAAGGGGTTAATGCCTGGTGATGGGGCCGTGTAGTTTTGGGGTCAGCACATGGGAATCTTTATCTGCTGCCCCCAGGGCCACCCCACTGATACCACAAACTGCCACGTGTAGATGTGGGATAAATAACTCGGTTTTTGCTTTTAGAACCCCCCAAGCTGCACCTTTGGAAGCCTTTTTGTGGTTGCACAAGGACAGCGTGGAAAAGTACAAATAATAATAATTTAAAAATGAACCCTGACGCTTTTAGCTCTCTTTAATCCTTGGTTATTCATATCCCTCTTGTTTTGCACCAAATTTTTGCTGGGGAAACAATGAAAATCTGTAGCAGAGGTTACATTTTAGTGATGTGAGATCTCTTCCAGATCCCTGAGCATTTAGGCTGGGAGGGCTTTGAGGAGGATCCCAAAAATCCCTGCCAAGGGCGCTGGGCACCCCCCGCCCCAGCTCTGCCCTGCCAGTGCCAGCATTGCAGGTTTTCCCCGCTCCAGACCTGCAGGAATCCAGGATTCAGGATGTTTAATCCTTGCAGGCAATTTGGGCAGAGAAATCCCTGTGCTGTGATCGGCACAGGTGTCCCAGCCATGGAAACTTGGGGACGTGGCTTAGAGGTGGACCTGGCAGCGTTGGGTTCATGGTCAGACTCGATGATCCCACAGGGCTTTTCCCACCTTTAGGATTAAAAACTTCACAGCTCTACCCATTAATTGGCTTCAGTCCTTCAAATGCTGTTTGAGGTTTCCCAGTGAAGCCAAAGCCACGCGGATTTTTTTGGTGGCCCGGCATTCCTGGGGCTCCAGTCACTCCTGGAATCTTGGGGAGGGGAATTTTCTGCACCTTCCAGCTCCCACTGACCCACACTCCGGCCTGAGGATGCTCCTGGGCGTTCCCACAATCTTGGCGTGGGCAGCGGGCTGCCATCGGAGCAGGGAGCGCTGGAAAGGAGCTCTTTGTCATTCCAGGGAATTCAGAGGTCAGCGAGGGAAGGGGCTGGAGCTGCTGCCCTGGCCGTGGCTCCACATCCTCTCCCTCATTAGATGCTCTGCTCGGATCGTTGGGCAGGAGGGGCGGAAAGGGCAAAGCCGGGCTCAGCTGGAGCGCCGCCGATGACAGACACGGCTCTGGGGACAGACATGGCTCGGGGGACAAACCCTGCTCTAATGTCACCTGGGCCACGCTGGCTGCTGCCCCAAGACATCCCCCGCACCCAGCAGGGCGCCAGCTCTCATCGAGGGAGAACCCGGGACACCAGGAACGCCAGCTGTGGGTGCGCGATGAGATTTCTCACTTTAATTACCCGCGATAAATAATCCGGTGGATTATTTCGTTATTAACAGCCCCTGCTCGAGCCTCCTGTGAATCACGGGAGCGGGCTGTGGGTAAATCAGGCCTGGGCACTGCTGGGGCCCCGTGAAATCAATCCCAAATCCTGACATTTGTTTTGACACATCATCTCCTCGTGCGCCGCGGCCGCGGGTTTCGCTCTCCCCGCGCCGCACCTGGGGCTGCAAGGGCTGAGGTCAGCACGCAAAAATGTGAACTGCCTGTTTGCAAATTAATAGCACATGGCCTCAATCCCTGGGCTCTTGGGCCTCAGTTCAAAAAAATAGAGATATAAAACTTGGGTGATTTACTGCAGCTTTCTGGGACTGGAATGATTAATGGGCTGATTTACTGGTCCCATTTTTTTTTTTTTAAATGCTGAAAACGATATATAAAATTAAAGGCAATGTAGAGGAAATGGTGGTCACAAATGCCTTTCTCGTGTTGCTAAGGAGAGGAAAATGATCTTGTGATGGATAGATTTTTAAATATTAATTTTCTGATTTGTTCCTGCGGAAGGGGGAGCGGCGTCTGACGCGGACGCGCTCGGCGTTAGATGTTCGAGGGAGGTGATTCCTCGATGTGAGCCCAGTCAGCTCCGGTTAAAATTCCCTCTCTAACCAGCCAGAAACGGTTTCAGGCCACGATGGAAAAACACCTCCAAGCCCAGAGTGGAGTGACAGCAGCTGGCACAGACTCGGTGAGCTGCGAGTTGGGAAAGTCGTCCTGGGGGTTTCCATGAGGACGGAGGAGGGAGGGCACAGGATTTGCCTTTGGGCTGTTTATTCGGGTGGCGAAGCAGCAGAAACATTCCAGCACGGGAATGTTGGGCCTTGCAGACATCCTGAAGGCATCCTGAGGGGAGCTGGGTGCTGCCTGGTGGTGCCAGCCCTGCCCTGCTCCTGGTGTGACACCCCTGTCACCAGAGATCACTGCACCCTCTGTGTGCCACCAGCTTCTCGTCTGGAGCTCCCAGACGTGTCCAGCTCTGCTCAGCAATAGGATAAGGTCTCATCATATTTGTTTTCTGGCTAATCCCAGTGAGGGGTTCTTCTCCTGGCAGCAATTCCTTGGCAGCAGCTTGTTGTATTCCTTGCACGTGGAATCACAGAGTTGTTAAGGTTGGGAAAAACCCTCCCAGACCATCCAACCCTTCCCAGCACTGCCAATCCCATCTCCAACCACGTCCCCAAGTGCCACATCCACAGGGCTTTGAAATCCCTCAAGGAATGGGGACTCCACCACTGTGCCAGGCAGGACAAGCCTTCCCATGGAGAAATTTTCCTATTTCCAATCTCAGCCACCTTGTCTTTGTTCAGGACAGGACATGGAGCATGGGAAGCAACAGCTGAATCTGCCCCTTAGAGCTCGGCTGGGCTGGTCCCACCTTCAGAGCAGGTCCTGTCACATTTAACGGGTGCATTGCAACAGGCAGGATGTTAAAATAATAATAAATAATAAATGCTTAAACAGCCGGGTTCAGATTCTCCTTAACCCAGCAGAAAAACCCACACTGATTTCCCAGGTAAAGGGGAGGAACCCCAAGTTACTAAAAATGAGTTTAGGTGAGTGAGGGGGTTTTGTCTTTCCTTTTTTGCAATGTTGGTGGCTGATCCTGGCAGGGATTTCTCCGTTTGAAACGCAGGGAAGAGTTAATTTTCTCAGTTTGGAACATCTATCTGTCATGTGTGGCTGCTCTGTAATTATGACTTTTTCTGCTTCTTAGAAAAAGGTTATTACAAGAGCCTTTTAATCTAAAAGGCCAATTATATTAAAACAGTGGCTTCCATACTTAGATCCCCCTTTACACACACGCTATTGTGTTTGGGATAAATTTAGCAAATTACAGGGAAGCTTTGCTTAGTGGGAGCTTCAAAATACGATCCCTGCTTGCATCGGTGTGCGGAGCCCTGAGAAAATCAGCTCTGTCATTTATTGAGGGCGGCCAGGAGCCCCAGCCACGCTCAGATTTAGGGATCTCATCCAGGACTGGGGGCTCAGGAGGTCTCTTTTGCTGGAAAGGCTGCTGGCTCCGTGTCTGGGAGATGCTGGGAAGCAGGAGAAGGGGGATTTGGGGCCGACGGGTTCAGGCAAGGTCTGCAAGCCGCAGGGAAAGCACCCGAAATGCTCATCCATGCGCTGCCTCCCGCGGATCCTCTCAGCCAGGCATGAAACCAGCAGCAATCCCAAGCCTTGCAACTGCTCCCTGCTGAAATCCCACCCAGGAGGAACGGGTGGAAAACTTCCCAATGTTTTAAATCGTGTTTGCACCATCTGAGAGGGGAAGTGCTTCCTTCCCAGTAAAATAATGGTGTTTTCCCTGAGCTGGGATCTTCCATGAGGGATAACTGGCTCTAAGGATGGGCAGTGGAAGGGGTGGAGTTCCAGAGCATCTCCTGGATGGTGGGAATTGATCCCAAGCACAGCTCCTTGGGAAGTGGGTCGTGCAGACATCATTCCTGGGATACCACAGAGAGGGAATGGGGAAGATACAGGAAATTCAGGAAAACATCTTCAGGTGGTCCTGTGAGCTCTGTCAGCTTCTAATGACAGTTTCTCAAACTGTGATGGGTCATTTAATAGAATCCCAGACTGCTTTGGGTGGGAAGAGACCTTGATTTTCCCATTCCACCCCCTGCCATGGGCAGGGACACCTTCCACTATCCCAGGCTGCTCCAAGTCTCATCCATCCTGGCCTTGGGCACTTCCCAGGGATCCAGGGGCAGCCACAGCTTCTCTGGGCCACAGCGTGAGGCTGCTTTGTCCCTTTTACCTGGGAGAAGAGACCAATCACTGCCTGGCTCCAACCAGGAGCCTGGTTATCCCATAGGAATCCACCACCTGGACCATGCCAGATTCTCTGGGGACACAGAGAATTGAACCCCTTTGGTTGTCTGGGGAGGTTTAGGAGATCACACAGCGAAGCTCAGGCTGCTTTATTAACACTGTGCTCATTATTATGGTCAGAAAGGAAATTGCAATGTGTGAATTCAAAGGCTTTGGGTGAGCTGACAGATGATTTTAATTTAGAATCACAGCTTCAGAGTCTGGAGCCCCAGAATTGCCTCCCTGTGCCTTTTCCAAGCTGGTGCTGGGTAAAAGGTTCACTGCCTACATCTTTTAGTTATGCATTTAGTTAATCTCGCCCCAGCCAGGGAGGTGTTTTAAGATTAAAATATTCCTTATCCTCCAAAGTTGTGATAAATATTGATGCAGCATTTCAAACAGGCCTTGCTGTGCTCAGGCAGGTCTGGGTGAGGGCTGGAAAGCAGCCAGGACTGCCTTGGAACTCTTCAATAAAAAGCAGCGAGTGCTCCAGAGGGTGAAGGTGAATGGTGAGCACAGGCCGAGTATCCAGTGAGTATCCAGTGAGTATTCCCAGCAGGCAGGAAAGGCTCCATGCAAATTCTTTTTCACTTTACATCAGTCCCGTGAATTGGTTTTACAAGATCAAATGGAAATATTGGAAAATGGGAGATAGCATAATCTCAGTAGCAAGCCCAAGGCTTTTGTTTCTGATAAATGGACAAGCTCCTTTAAGCCTGGTAATTAATCTGATGGATCTTTTCAATTTGGTCAGCCCCTTCTGTGACATTATTCTTTAATCTGCACGGCTCCAGCTTTCATCAAAAACAAACCCACTGACAATGAGGTAGAACTGCTCAAAATGCAGCCCCCAATGTCTGCTGCTTGGGCAGGTCCCTGGAATTGCTTTTCCATGGAAAGCAGCATCCCTGGGGGTGTCAGAGCTCCTGGAAACCTTAATCAGGGGCTTTACAGCTTCCTACAAATCTTGTGTCAGGAGAGAAGGACTGGGTGAGGGTCAGGATTTTTGGGAAGTGTCTGTTTTTCTTCCAGCTCTTGTTGCTAAATGAAATTATGGCCTCGGGGACAGGGGGGGTGAAACATTTACTGCTTTCTAGAAGGGACATTTGTGGCCCAGAAAAGATGTGGCTGCCCCATCCCTGGGAATGCTGGGGCTTGGAGCAACCTGGGACAGTGGAAGGTGTCCCTGGCCATGGCAGGGAGTGGAACAAGACAGGGTTTAAATGCCCTTCCATCCCAAACCATTCTGGGATTCGAGAATTCCATGCAGGCATTCAAGCTGGAAACACCAGAGCTGAAATTCAGGGCTCCCTATTGCAGGCTGGAGGTGATGCCAGGAGAATTTACAGGCAACCATCAAAGCAGAAGAGGAAAGACAGGAATCCATGCTTTGAAATTGCTTCCAGGGCAGGATTTATTGGCATTTTTTATGAGGGAAGCTGTAAAGTTTCTAAGAAGCAGTGGTTCAGTTATTCATGGAGCCTTTCATGGTTGAAAATGGGGTTTGTGGTTCTTCCTCTCATCAGCTGAGCTCAGGTGATAAATTCTGTCACTCCTAATCTCCCTTTTTTTGGGAGGAATTCTGTCATTCCTGCTCCCCTTTTTGGGATAGGACAGCAGTGGTGATACAGGGACGAGCAGGGTGGCTGTCCCCAAATGTCCTGGTGTTATAAGTGTGTATTATAAAGTTGGCTTTTCACAAACATTAAGGTGTGTGCTATATGATTAATAACTCCGTAAGATATAAGTTTTTATTTCTNAAGTGGACTTCATTTTTCACACTGGCAATGCTGACAGTGGCTGGGGCCACCTGGGGCTGTCCCTGCGAGCTGCACCAGGAGCTGGTTGAAGCAAATTTAAGCTCCTGCGTCAATGAAATTAAGGCCACCTTAATTCTGAAAAAGGCTGTCTACACCAGGCTTTAATGAAGTTTAAGTAATCCACTTTAGAAATTAATTCAGGTGGAGTTCTCTGGGAGGAAGGAAGGACAAGGACGTTCCACAATGGGCTCGGTTAAGGTGAGATTCCTCGGTGTTAGAGGTGAAGCCAGGGCTGCCTGCAGGCCTCAGAAAAGCCAAAACCCCCTCAGAACACAATGGCAGCTTTCCCTGGGAATTCTTCTCACCGACCAACTGCATTTAGAGGGGAAAAGGAGCAAAATTTTCCACAGACCAAGTCCCTGTGTCACCGTGGATGTGACACTTGTGCTGAGGACAGCCCCGCACTGTGAGGCCGAACGCACCTTTCTTCTCCTTTTTGCTTTCTCCCTTTTTTTCCCTTCTTTTTTATTTTTTTTTTCCCCCCTAAATGCCAGACAGGAAATGTCTTGATGTAATATTTAACATGGGGGCCTGGGGGACTCGGCATGATTGAAGACAGGATCTTCATTTTGACAGCTTAATGCATTTTACATTACGAGGCCGCCGCATCCTCCGATTTATGCCGAGTGATCCCGGGCTGTGTCTCCTTCCCCAAGTCCTTGCTTGACATCCAAACCTTGTCCCTTTGCCCTCCTGACCCTTTTCCTTTATGAGCTTCTGCTTGCCTCAAATCTCTCAGGGTTTCACTGGGTGTAATCTGGTGATAAAAAGGAGCAGCAAAGCCGGGTTTCCCCGATAATTCCTTGTGTGACATCTGGTTACGGGATTATTGTGGAAAAAGCCCTGGGATGGAGTGGATTAATTTTATCCACGCTTTGATACGGGCAGTGAGGCATTGACTGAGTGTGGGTTTGGGGTTCTGGTCAGATTCTTTTGAGATAATAACGGTAATAATTGGAAAGTTCTCTCACTAAGAGGAATTTGGGGCTGCAAAGGCTGCGGTACTTGCAAAGCATTTGCTCGACAGTTAGGGAAGAGGAGAAAAGAATTAAATCTCTAGGTCTTTAATGAGAATTTAATGAATTTAGGCTAACTTGGCTCATTATTAGGGTCTGCTGGGTGTATACATTACACACCTCCATGGCCTTACCTATATGTGTGTCTCAGCCTTTGTGTGAGGGCTGCTCACTCCCGGTGTGACAAAACAAGCCCCAAAAAGCCCAAATTCAGCTTATAACAAAATACTAAAATTACATTTTAATCCACCTTTAGCCTAGATCATATTCTCTGACCATTCAAACCTGTCTGTTTGCCTACTGTAGGAATATTTTGATGTAGGAATTGGTGGTCAGGGTGGGATAACTGCCAAAAATTGCTGGTTTGTCATGTCTTTTTTTGTTTTCCCCCCCATGAAGACAACCTGGATCGGGGATTTTGGAGCTGCTGGGAGCAGAAAACCCACACACATCTGGCTGCCTGTGACGTGCCTGCAATCAATACTCTGTGAGCAGGATCTGAGCCCCCCAGCCCTGTCCCCTGCACAAAGGCACCAGTGATAAGCAGCTGCTGCTGCAGAAGGACCTGGAGCAGGAAAAAAAAAAAATTGTCCCCGCAATCCTCGATGAATAAATCCAATGTATTCCATATAAATCTCTTGTTATAGCCTGTTTTATTGAACCAACTGGAATGTTTCTCCTCTGGAGAGACCGTGGAGAGCCTTATTTATTAGCACTGCAAGAGGAGAGCCTCCCTGTGCCTTTGTGGGCTTTATCTCGCTTGTCACCACGTGGATCCAGGCCCTGGGCCGTGGGTTTGGGACCTTCATCCTTCAGGAATAAAACCTTTTCTCCTGAAAAATGGGAGGCATCAGCTGTGCTGGGGTTTGCCTGGGAAGGGGGAGTCTTTAGGGGATGGATGGGGGTGGTGCTGGCAGCACGGTGGGGCGAAGCCTCTGTCCAGGTGCAGGGATTGTATCCAAGATCATCATCCGACACCTGGAGCTTGGGAAGGAGAGCTCATCACCACTGCTGCTGTGTCTCTGTGCTGATAAAACCTCAAATCTCAGAGGGAATCCTGGTCTGTCTGACCACTGAAAGGGTGGTCAGGCTGTGGAATCACCATCCCTGGAAAAGTTCAGCCAATGTGTGAATGTTTGGGGACTCGGTGGCTTTTCCACCTTAATGATTCCATGATTCCCTCTGGAGCAGCTCAGCACCCAGGGAACGGAGCTCTTGTCTCCTCCTGGGTGTCCAAAACGAGTTTTCCCTGCGTGACCTCCAAAGGGAGGACAATGGGAACAGCAGGCTGGCAGAAATCCTCTGCCTCCTGGCAAGGTGAATCTTCCCAGGAAGATCAAGGAGCCAAAAATGATCCAATAATTATCCCTCTGCCAGACAGATCTAGCTTTCCAGAGGATCATCCCCTCCAGGGTCTGGCTGCCACCCCCACGGGCACACAGGAGGTGACTGGTTCCAGTTAAACCCTCCAGCACCTCCAGCCTTGGAGTTGGGAAAGAATTCAAATCCTGGATTGCCAGGGGAAATGGGAAAGAGGCACCCCCCAAAATCCAGGTTTTTCCCACCCATCTGCTGACCCAAACCTGGCTGGAATTCCACACCACCTTTGCAGGGAGCACTGGGGATGCTGTGGGCGTCAGCATTCCCATCACAGAGTGGTTTTTATCTCCCTCATCTGTTCGTCCTTCAGGAGGCACAGCAAGGAATGTCAAGGACTGGGAAACACAGAATTGCCTCTGGCTGTGCTTGCTGAACGCCATGAAAGCAGCAAAAGCTGCACTGACAGTGGAAAGCTTTCACCTGATGATGCAAAGGTGCAAGGTCCTGGTGTAACAAGGCAAAATAATGAGGCAAAAATTAATATTACAGCCCTTAATAAGGCAAAAAATAATATCACAGCATTCTGGGTCCTCAACATTTTTCCAGAAATCCATGCTGGATGCTGTTCTGAGAGCACAGCCTGGGAATATGACTGGAGATAGACGCTTGCTCCAGATTTATATTAAGTTTCCAGCAAACTGAGGGAATATCAGCCTGTCTGACCCAATATTATGTTGATTGCCAAGTAATTACATTTGTTATTTGCAGGATCTGTAGTAAATCGAGTTGTGGCAGTTATGGGGATGCTTCACAGAAGCAATTTCAGAGATCATTAAATATATCTTCCATTGGTTACACATCACATTAACCCCTCCAGCGCCTCCAGACATACGACATCCCTTCAGCAGAGAGGCAATTTTATGGGATTAGATGCCAAAGGCAATCCAATGAAGATAAATTCCAGAAATTCATGCAATTACAGAGGTCTGCTGTTCACTAGAAGGACGCGAGGATTAAAAAGTTTGTGCCAGGCTCAAACTCCAGGCAATCTGATGCTTGTGTGGGGTGAACTCTGCAAGGATGAGGAGCCTTGGGAAGGCTTTTCCCTTGTGTCCCATCCCAGGATTCACCTCCCTGCCTCAAAAGCAGCAGCAAGAGGGGTGAAAACCAACATTTTTCACCTAGCCCTGCTCTGCACCAGCTCCCTCCCTAACTCAACACATTTCTGCTGCCTGTTTGGATTTTAAGATAATTTAAAAATACCCGGGGTGCGTTCAGAGGGCAGAGGGGGAACATGAACTGGTGTTTCCTGCAATATGGGGAAGTTTGCTGACCACCAAGCCACGGTGCAGGAGCCTGCCCTGCCCCACAAGCTCTGCTGCTTCCTCCTGCCAGTCCCACAGGGCTTTTCCAACCCAAACCGTTCACTTGTTCCGTGATTTCCTTGTGACAAACATTCAAAGCCTCACCCCATGCATGAGTGTAAAGGATTGGGGTCTAAACCACCATCAGGCAGTGCTGCAAAACCTGGAGGAGAAATTCTGCTGAGATCAGCTTTGTTTATAGTCTGATCTAATTCAGCTCAGGGCTAAGGCAAGGTTTAATGTGATAACACAATTTTGGCCCGTCCTCGAGATGTGCTCGGCCTTGCTGGGCCCTGGCTGCCTCAGGAGTTGTTTTTATTGTTGGGTGCCAGCTTAATCCCAGTTCTCATCAATTGCTGCAGTAAAAATGGGATGAGCAGCTTTTTCCTCAGGTCTAATAAACGTGCCCTGGGATTCCCACCGGCTGCCGGAGGGGGAATGGCGGCTCATGAATTTCCAGGAGATGGACACGGCCCTGCCAAGCTCAAATGGTTGCACTCAGGCCTTGGGGTGCCCATGAACGTCTCTCCAGTGGCTCTGGTTATTCCATTCTCACTCATTTGTCCCTCATTCCCACCATCTCCTCGTGCTGTGCACCCCCAATGGCTGCAGCAGGGAGGGTTTTCCACCTCAAAATTAACCCAGACCTCGTCTGCTGCCTGCCAGAAGGGAAACATTGTCACTGGGCACATTCCTGGGAATTTTTCACAGCTCTAATGAAGTTGTTTTGGTGCTGTTGGTGACCCCCAGTCTGTGCCAGGGCCGTGTGTGGCAGCAGCTCCTTCCCTGCTCCAGGCTGGGCCAGGGGATGCCCAGCACCCCGTGTGGCAATCCAGCAATTCCATCCGTCCTAGCAACACAAACAGAGGCTAAAAACACCCAGAAATATCTTCCTTCCCCACTGCAGAGCCTCAGCCTGCAGCAGGAAGGGGAACCCCTGCCCTGGAGACCTGAAATGCCAGAGAAAATGCGAAAAAAAAAAAAAAGGGAAATGGGGAACAGGCATCGCATTTTCCTCAGTTTGCTCAACTCATTTTTTGGCTCAGGTGTCTCCCGCCTCCAGCTCTGAGGTATCTGCCAGCCTTTGGGCTGTAAAAATATTCCCTGGACCTGCCAAGTTTTGCCCACCCTCAGCTCTGGGTGCTGGGGTTGGGCACAGCTGGGTGCTGAACAGGCAGAAATTATTCTGATGTTCCCTTTCACCTCCTTGGAGCCACATCTGGGCTGGGTTTCTGCAGCTGAGGAGAAGCTCCCTCTTTGCTGGATTAGTTACAGAGCAAGATTTAAAGGGGGAAAAAAACCCTCATGGCCACAATTAACTGTATCTGAAAACAAGAGTTTTGGAGATTGGGGCATAAAGCAGATTTTAGAGATGCTCTGCACGATAAAGTCCAGCCTTAAACACTTGCTGGGAGAGCAGGGCTGAAAAGGAAATATTAAATTGGAGAGGAAGCAAGTACAAAGAGCAGCTGTTAAATCCTCATTTCTGAGACTCTTTTCCTGAGCCAAAGCAGAGCTGGAGCTGCCCTGCTCCGTGGGATGAGGTCTGAGTGCCCAGGGGGTGTCAGTGGAGATTTAGGGGTGCTAAACTTTGGTGTTTTCACCTTTCTTCCCCTCAAACCCGGGGTGTGATGGGCCTCTCACAGACTGCTGGACCAGAGGGAAAATCCCAGGTATAATCATGAGCTGCCAGCTCTGGGGGCCAGGACAAGGAGGACCTGGAGCTGTTCCAGGGCTGGAGCCCCTCTGGAGCCAGGCTAGGAGAGCTGGGAATGTTCCCCTGGAGAAGGGAAGGATCCAGGGAGAGCTCAGAGCCCCTGGCAGGGCCTGGAGGGGCTCCAGGAGAGCTGGAGAGGGGCTGGGGACAAGGGCTGGAGGGACAGGACACAGGGAGTGGCTCCCACTGCCACAGTGCAGGGATGGGTGGGAGATTGGGATAAATCCTTCCCGGGGAGGGTGGTGAGGGTATGGAATATTGGGATAAATCCTTCCCAGGCAGGATGGGCTGAGCTGAATCCAGCCCTGCCTCGGCTGGGGGTGCTGGGACTCTCCTTCCTCATGGCCTTAGTGCTTTTTTTTTTGTTTTATTTTCCCCCCTTTAACTCTCCATATTAGGAACATATTTCCAATAATGCCCTTGGAAGGAGCTCTCGGTGATGGAGTGGTGTGGCTGTAATTTGCCTGCTGCTGAGTGTAGTGTTTCAATCCTCGCTGAATTTGTGCCTATGATTTATGAGTTAATGCTTCCCCTTGCAAATTATACTGAAGAGAAAAAAAAATGAGCCTTATTTCCCCCTGTTTTTAGCCAACTTAATGTTTATGCTTTATGTGCCGTCAGGAGGAATAAAGCACTCCGAGGTTTCCAGACCGTGTTTTCAGCAGGTAAAATGCAATTATTCAGAGCAGGGAGCTCTATTTGATCCATGAATAGGGGAAAATGAAAAGGCATTCAAAGCCTGAGCCAAAGCCTCTTTAAGTCTTCGGGAGCCTTTTTATTCCCTTGGGATTATAGAGCCACACAAAGGGGAGTGGGATCCACGTCGCTGCTCTCTCCCCACGGGGCTCCGCCGTGGCTCAGGCTGGGATTTCACCCTTGGAAAAGGCACATCTCCGAGTTCCCAGTTTCCCCAGTGTTTCCCCTGCGTCTGCAGCGCCCTTTTCCCATCACATTAATTCCCGCGGGAGCCGTCGTGACATTGCGCTGGGGCTGGCGGAAACACGGGCGGTGCTCCCGCGCCTTCCCGGGAATGTGCCGGCGTCTCCCGTTCCGTCTCACCTGGCGCGACCCTCCCCGCTCCCCACAGCTGTCACCTCCCATCCTGTCACCTGCCCAGGTGGGCACCGGGACTCGCCGGGAGCTCCCTGTGCCCGGGGATGGCGGCAGAGCCGCGTCCTGGCAGCGCCCGGAGCTTTTCCCGCTGGGATCGGGCTCCTCCCGAAAGCGCTCCGCGCGCGTTGCATCCTCCCTGGATCACAGGAGGTTTCCCATTTTCCTCCTGAGCACTTCCATACAAGTTCCCAAGGCAAGGGAACGCCAGGATCACGGATACAACTCCTGGCCCAGCCCAGGACAAACCCCAAAATCCCACCCCGTGCATCCCTGGGAGCGTTGTCCCGACGCTCCTGGAGCTCTGGCAGCCTTGGGAATATGCCCATTCCCTGAGGGAATTCAGTGCCCAGCGCGCTCTGGGGGAAGAACCTTTTCCTGAAATCCTCCGGGGGGAAGAACCTTTGCCTGAAATCCTCTGGAGGAAGAACCTTTTCCTGAAATCCTCTGGGGGAAAAAACCTTTGCCTGAAATCCGTAGAATTTAAGCAGGAACGTATCAGTGCACACCCCAAACTCCTTGTGCTTCATTTCCTTCCTCCAGGGGATGAAGGATCACGCTCAGGGTGGGTGACTCCAACGTTTTGGATTGACCCTGGGTGCATCCAACTCTCCTCAGGGGCCTGGAGGTGTCTCCAGTCCTGTCTTCCACTGAGAAGCGCTGTGAGCTGCTGAAACCAAACATTCCATGGAAAGTGAATTTGTAACGGGATGGAAAATTGGGAGCAGGGACGCAAAGGTCAAGGTCAAATGGTTCATTCTTTGTCAAACTCTCAGGAAAGATTTTAAAAAAACCCCCAAACCCGAACAAAACCCCACCTCGGTGTTGATCTGGAATCTGTTTCATCTTATCTTGATTTTAACCCTCTAAAACCTTTCCTGAGTTTATGCTGGAAAACCAAATAAAAAATGCAACACAAGCAACATCTAGGCTTTAAACTGGAATTAAATATTTTTTTTTTCCTTTGGCAAAGAAATGGTTTCCTTGCTGGAACTCTTCACTGGATCCACCAGGAATGGTTAATGGCCTCCATGCAGACTCGACACATTTTCAAGGGAATTCACTGCAAAGCCGGTTTGAAAACTTCCATTGAAATTGGGATATTTTTACATTTCAGTTTGCCTTCCCTGCAGCTATTTGTTTCTGGAGCTGGTTTTTTTTTCCCCTGCAAACGCCAGGCTGGTTTTTCTGAGCGTGAGCACCAATCCAGATTCCACAGAAAGGGAGAAAAAGGACATTTTCCCTGATTTTCTTATCCCTCGCCAAGCTCCTTACAGGAATTTTCAGCAAGCAGATATAAACTCCGAGAGATCCCATCTTTGTGTTGAATAAAAGTACTTGCAGAGCCTTAACTTTAAATATTTCCTATTTGTTTCTGTCACATAATTTGAAGATGGTTATAGCCTGGAGAAGCCCCTGACCTAATTCAGTCAGAGCGGAGCGGAGCCGCGCAGGAATCGGCCCCGCTGTGGCCTCGGCACAAAATCCTACGAGCAGGGAAGTTTGGGGGAAAAAAAATCCTTGTTTTAAAGAGCATTTGTCGTGAAGATCTCAGGTGGGTTTAAACAGAAAAAACAGCGGGGAGGAGGAAGTAGGGAAAATCCCAGGGGAAGGAGGTGCTGGAGGGAAAGGGGAGATTAATTTGGAAGAGTTTTGCACATCATCACATCCCTGGAAGCATCCATGGGCAGCTTGGATAGGACAGCCTGGGATAGTGGCATGGCAAGGGCTGGAATTTTGAGCTTTAAGGTCCCTTCCATCCCAAATCATTCCATGATTCCCTGATTAAGCCACTGGGCTCTCCCGCAGTTGACGTGTGAATGAAATTTAATTTTTACTCCTCTCCCCCGCACTTCCAAAGGCATTTCCAGGCTGCTGGGTTGTGTTTTAGGGAGCAGGACTTTGTCCCTGTGCCTGTGTCGTGTGGGAGACGGGGCTCAGGGAGGAAATCTGAATTTATCCATTTCAAATTCCTGCTCCCGACCCCTTTATCCGAGGAAACAAAGCTCCCTTTGCCCAAATCCCATCCTCGCACAGCCCAGTGGCAGCAGACGAGACGCTTGTGCTAATTAATATTTTATGGGCTGATGGACTTTTTTTTTTACTTTTTTTT
>VYXD01004985.1:89201-99453 GCA_013397195.1 Hylia prasina
AAAAATCCAGTTTGAAAGAGGATGGAGGAGAGGTTTTGGTGTGCCGAAGCATGTTTTCCCCTAAATTAATTTCCCAATAAATAGATATATTCAGTGCTGTCAAACAGTCGCTTTTAACCACCTCCACAAAACCCCCTTAGAAACAGAAAAAAAAAAATAAAAAGGGGCCTTTTGCAGCATTAACTCCTTCACACAAAACATCAGCACATTAACAAGCACCAGGCGTGGGGGTTCCCTACGGAGCATTATCCCGGCGCCGCTCATCCCAAATCCGGGATGGGGCAGGTGGGAAGGGCTCCCATTCAGGGAGTGGGTGGCACAGCTCTTAATTAGCCGCTCTGCCAAGAGCAGCCTCCTTTTGTCCATATGCACACGCTGCTCTGCGGCTTCCAAAGGGCAATTCAGGAACTGGGAAAGGCCTGGCAAATTAATAATAATGAGCTAATTTCCACGCCATCTGCTAATCGCTCTCCTCGGCAGCGCTTGGCTCCTGAAACAGGAGTTTTTCCCACTCTCCTTCTGTCTACCAACGGGAAATAATGACATCCAGCTCGACTCTTTTGGAAGGCACTGGCTTGGCATTTTGGGAGTCTTGCTCCGGTTCCTTAGGGAGAATTCCCCCCAGGGGGGTGGGTTGGGAAGGGTGGGGTTGCTCCCTGTTGTGTCCTCCTTCCCTAATTGACCTTTTCTGTTTGTTTTTGGGGTGTATTTTTTGTCCTGTGTGACGGGGGGAGCAGAGCAGGAGTGGGCTGGGGTCACAGGCAGGGTGCTGCGTTTATGGGATGATAAATCCCAACTGCTGATCCTAAGAGGAGCTGACTTGGCTTCCCTGGAAAGGTCAGGGCCGTGGGGATGCAGCGTGTGCCTGAGCCCTGCTGGAGGATGCAGGATGGGGGAGGAATTATCCACAGCATCCCACAGCCCTTCCCGACCTTCTGAGCCTGCTGGGATAGTCAGAGAATTGTGGAATCGTGGAATTCCAGACTGGTTTGGGTTGGAAGGGACCTTAAAACTCATCTGATTCCACCCCCAACACCTTCCACCATCTCAGTTTTCTCCAACCTGGCCTTGGACTGTTCCAGGGATGAGGCAGCCACAGCTCCCCCGTGCCAGGGTCTCCCCAGCCCCACAGGGAACAATCCTTTCCCAATTTCCAGTATAAATCTCCCCTCATTCAGTTTAAAACCCTTCCCCCTTGTCCAGTCCCCACCTGCCCATGGAAAAAAAAAATCCCTCTTTGTATTTTTTAGGAGATTCCTTTATCTATTACCAGTGCAATGAAATGATGCCTGAACACCCCAGTGCAGGGAGCATCGCTCCCATTCCCTGCAGCTCCAAAACCACCTTTCCCACATGGAACAGCATCTCCGAGATCAGCACTCTCCCCACTTGGGCTTGAAACTGGTTTTAGGGCTTGAGCAGGACAAAATTCCTGTTGTCCCCTGAATTTCCAGGGTTTTCCTTTCCTTCCTTCCCTTCCCCTTGCAGCTGCTCACTAATGGGAAGCAGCAGTAGGATTTTTCCCTCCTCCCTGACTTATTGCCTGCGTGTGTTTGCAGGCTCAGGGCATTACACTGGGGATCTATGGATTGGTTTGTTCGGTTTATGTGGAATTTGGGAGAGCAGGAAACACATTTAACTCCAGTCGCCCCGGGAATGGGTCACACAGCCCGTGGAGTCGTGAACCTTTCATAACAAATATATGTGGCCAGGTGTGAGGGAAAATGGATTCCACATGTCCCACACGGATCGGGCCGGGAGAAATTTCCTCGAAGCCGTAAATGGGACGTGTGTGGATTTCTCCACATCCATGTGGAACGAGGGCTAAGCCAAAAACGGATCCTTCCCTGCCCGGTTTGGTTTGATGGGACGAGTTTTGGATTCTCTTTTCCAAACAGCTCCCAGGCTCCCCTGGAGACAAACCCAGGGACTGAGGGATTCCCAGCGGGAGCGGCGCTGCCTTCTCCAAGGGTTTGGGCTGTGCTCTTTGTCACCTGCTGGCTGTCATCACACCAGTGGTCACAAGGAGGGTTGGAGGCTCTTGCAGGTTGTTCCAGCGCTCAGGAGAAGATCTGGGAGCCAAAATGGGAGCAGCAGGATACTCCTGGTGCTGTAGGAGCTGTGCAGCTCTGTCCATGAAAAAGGGGGAAATTCCAGCAGGTCTTGTGCTTCCAAGCTCAAGTTTTCCCCCCAAAATATCACCTGTGGCACCAGAATGAGAGCAGGGCATGTTCTGCATCCATGTGGGATGAGCTCCTTCCTGGCAGGTTTGGGATGTGGGGAACACCAAATCCCAGTGTCCAGCTCCAAGAAAGCCTGGATCTATGGGAACAGCATCACTGAGGGCTGGATCATTTCCCACAGACCCCAGGAGCTTCCTGGGCAGGGCACATGCCATGGAGAGGGGACACAGGCTGCAGAGCTGTCCCCTCTGAGGCACACAGCTCAGGGTGGCAACAGCTCTCCAGCCTGGCACTTCCCAGAGTGATCCCAGGAGTCTCCTGAGCCATGAGGGGCCCTTTCCAGCACAACCCCCCCGGGCTGGGGGTGCTCAAAATCCCACTGGAGAATCAAAATCTCCCCAAAAGGGAACCCAGGCTGGGTGCGAGCTGGTGAGGGCTGGGATGTTCCAGGGGAATTCAGCCAGGACAGCTCTCCATGAGACCAAGGTGAGAAACAGTGGTTGTAGCCCCTGTGAATGCCCCCAGAAATATTAAATTAGCATGGGCCAACAGCAGTTCCCATTCTGTGGATGCTGCTGCCTGGAGGGGGAGCAATGGTAGGGGAGAAGCCATGGATACAGGAATAACCTCGTGAAAAGATAACTGGGAACAAACCGTGGCACTGCTGGATTTATTTAATGTTTTAATGAATAAACATCAGCTTTTCTCTGCAATGGAGTAACTGAGGTGAAGAAAGCAGGGCTGTAAATAACATCTTAGCAACTGGGCTTGATGACCTTAAAGGTCCTTTCCAACCTAAAGGATTTTAAGATTCTGTGACTGTAAAATCTTCTCCCTGTCCAGCAGCAGGTCTGGACCACAGCACAGTGATTCTGTTTGTCCAAGGGAAGAGAGATCTTGGAATTCCAGACTGGTTTTGCTGGAATGGACCCTGAAGCTCATCTCATTCCACTGCTGCCATGGGCAGGGACACCTTCCACTACCCCAGGGTGCTCCAACTTGGCCTTGGACACTTCCAGGGATCCAGGAACAGCCACAGCTTCTTTGGGCACCCTGTGCCAGGGCCTGCCCTCCCTCCCAGCCAGGAATTCCTTCCTAATCACAAATCTAACCCTGCCCTGTCAGTGTGAATGCATCCCCCTGGTCCTGCCACTCCATGCCCTTGTCAAAGCCTTGTTTCACCACATTTTTGTAGCTCTCACGAGTGGCTTTTGTTTTTCTCTGCCCCACGAGGGCTCTGGATGCAGATGTTGAAGTGCTCCAGATGTGCTGTGCTCACCTGGAGCCAGTGCTGGGCCCCATGGAGTGATTACATCGTTCCCAGTGACCTCCTAACGAGCAATAAGGGCTTGGACATTTCNTCATTCCACTGCTGCCATGGGCAGGGACACCTTCCACTACCCCAGGGTGCTCCAACTTGGCCTTGGACACTTCCAGGGATCCAGGAACAGCCACAGCTTCTTTGGGCACCCTGTGCCAGGGCCTGCCCTCCCTCCCAGCCAGGAATTCCTTCCTAATCACAAATCTAACCCTGCCCTGTCAGTGTGAATGCATCCCGCTGGTCCTGCCACTCCATGCCCTTGTCAAAACCTTGTTTCACCACATTTTTGTAGCTCTCACGAGTGGCTTTTGTGGTTCTTTTGTTTTTCTCTGCCCCACGAGGGGTCTGGATGCAGATCCAGATGTTGAAGTGCTCCAGATGTGCTGTGCTCACCTGGAGCCAGTGCTGGGCCCCATGGAGTGATTACATCGTTCCCAGTGACCTCCTAACGAGCAATAAGGGCTTGGACATTTCCCCTGGGAAAGAGGGAACAATGCCAGAGGAAAAAAAAAAATCAAGGTTGAGTATAAAGTGCTTTCAGGAAAGGGTTATTGACCCACAATTGTCCTGAGGGCAGGGGGGAGGAAGTTTGGGCTCCCCAGGGGCTCTGCTTGTCCAGCCCAGCCCAACCCACTGGAACCTGATGCTGGGAAAACTGGGATTGAGAGGGACCCCACTTTCAGCATCTGCTGTATGCACAAACCTCACGCTATTTATTTTTGATCTTATTGCATTAATTACTGTAGAATTTCCCCGTTCTGAGCACAGTCTGCCCTCCAACAGCCAATTCCAAGAGCTGGCTGTGAAACACTGGCAGCATCCAGCAATTCCAGCAATGCTTCATTCGCCCAGGGAGCTGCCCAGGGAAGGAATTTGGAACTGGGGAATTGTTTAGGTTGGAAAAGGCCTCTGAGATTATCAAGTCCAACTTCTTCCCCAGCACTGCCAAGGCCACCACTGAGCTCCAAGCGCCACATCCACATGGATTTTAGATAGCCTGGAATTTATGCATAAAAGGGGCACCAGTTGCACTCCAGGGGCTGGATTACCCCTGCTTGGCACTAAATAAATTACAGAAAAAGGTGGGAATAACCTCATGGAATTTACCTCTAAGGAACCAGCAATGGGCACAGAGCCTGAGGCAGTCGCAGGCAGGGAGTGGGATGCTGGACCAGAGAATCCCAAAGTGGTTTGGGTGGGAAGGGATCCTAAAGCTCATCCAGTTCATCCCACACCACGGACAGGGACACCTTTCCCTATCCCAGGGTGCTCCAACCTGGCTTTGGGCACTTCCAGGGATCCAAGGGCAGCTTCTCTGGGAATCTGTACCAGGGCCTGCCCACCCTCCCAGCCAGGAATTCCTTCCCAACATCCCACCTAAACCCATCCTCCTGCAGCCCTGCTTTTCTGATTTTATTTATTATTTCGTTTAAAGGGGAGAGCAGTCTCTCTGCTTGCCAGAGCAGCCCATGTGAGAGGAAAACATTCACGACATTCCTGCAAAACGTGCCGTTCACCTCGGGCTGCATCTGCAGCTCAGATCCCGACAGCGCCTCTGTCAGCCGGGGCTTTGTCTGGAGCTTTGCAAGGAAATTCCCAAATTTTACCTGCTGAAACCCGTGGAATAGGGATGTCTTGGATAATCTGTTTTCAAGGGCAGGATCTCCAAGCTGATCAGAAAATATCTCTGAGGGGAAAGCACCAGGACTGGGCCCAGGGAAAGGCACTCCGGGCCCTTTCCCAGCACTGTCAGCTCTTCCCTGATCTCTCCAATTCCAGTCATCCCAGTCAGTTGCAAGAGAGAAATAAACAGATGGGAGAGTTTTTCCACAAAAATGCAAATAGGTTGTAAAAATGTCTGCAAAAATCTAAATACTCAGGGAGAACGTGCCAGTTGGGATGAATATTTTGACAAGGAAAAGGGAAAGAAAGAGAGAGAAGTTAAATGATGTCAGAAGGGATTGTTTGGGTTTCCCGGATAAAATCCTGCAGCAAGAGCTGAAGTTTATTTAATTAAGGCTTTGCACCCTATTTAATAATATAAACGTCTATACAGAATTAAATTCACAAGTTAAATTCAAGCGGGCTTCAATGCTGCTAAATTCATTTATTTATTTAATATAAACTGGGTTTTTCTGGGGAGGAGAGGGTTGATTTTGCCAGAAAACATGACCATGAAGCTCTGGAGTGTTGTCCCCCAAAGAAGGGGAACCTCCAGACATTTTGGTGCTGCTGCAGCTCTGCGAGTCCCTTTGGCCAGAAATTCCTGCTGGATTTTGCCTACGGAGGAAACCAAACCATTTAACTCACTGGTCTTATTTTGCTGTAATTTTCCCAAGTAATTCTATCTTTTCCTGGGGTTTTTTTGTGTTTTTTTTTTTCTCCTTTCTCAAACCCAAATCTTAAAGATCTTTTCCATCCTAAAAGATTCCATGATTCTGTAAGGGAGGGGCCTTTTTGTCGGCCTGGGGAAAGATCCTGTCCTGCTGGGAAAGCCTGGCCAAAGTGGGATGTGATCCCGGATTTCTGACCTTTGGGATGTGGATTGCCCACATGGGGTGGTTTGGATGGCTGGAAAATCCTCGAAATCCCCCAAAACTGCAGGAGGACGAGGAGGATCCTCCGGCCCAAATGCTCGGCCCAGGTCCAGGGCACTGCAGAAAACTCTTCCAAATATTTTCACTACAAAACTGGCATTTCTTGCTCAACGTATTTGGGACTCCACCACTGGCCTGGGCTGCTGTGCCAGGGTTGGACAACCTTTTCCACGAGGGAATTGTCCCAAATATCCCCCCTGAGCTCCCCTGGCCCAGCCTGAGGCCGTTCCCTCTCCTCCAGTCCCTGTTCCCTGGGAGCAGAGCCCAAATCCCCCCCGGCTGTCCCCTCCTGGCAGGGAATTCCAGAGAGGGAAAAGATCCCTCTGCATCCTCCTTTTCTCCAGGCTGAGCCCCTTCCCAGCTCCCTCAGGAATTCTCCAGCCCCTTCCCAGCTCCCTCAGGAATTCTCCAGCCCCTTCCCAGCTCCCTCAGCCGATCCTGGTGCTCCATCCCCTTCCCAGTTCTGTTGTTCTTCTCTGGATATTGATCCTCTCATGGGTATTTCTGATAAAATTCCTTCACTCGCTGATGAAGGCATTGGAGTCATGGTCCTGAGGAAGGTGACAGTGTCTGGGGCAGCAGGATTTGGTTACAAGGAGATGGAATCTGTGTGAAATCTTCCCTGGAGAACCATCCCAAGGGGCTGCAGGGACGTCAGTCCCAACTCCCAACCTCCAGCTGGCACGACCATTTTTCCTGTGTAAAAAAAATAACAACAATTCCCTAATAAAATCACTTTAACTGCAAGACATTCTGCTGGGGGGAAAAAAACAACAACAACAACAACAACAACAACAACAACAACAAAAAAAAAACCACAAAAAACCCACAAAAAAACCAAAATCAACCCCCCTCATTCCAGGGGAACAGTCAAAACAATTATTAGCACAAATTTCCGAGTCATTATCTCCCAAGGGGACATGGCATGTCAGGCACAGCCATGTCACAACTGTGCCATCCCCTGCTGCAGCTAATGGGAGGTGGCAGCCCCTGAGCCGGGCTGGGGACAGTCCCTGCCCACCCTGGGGGCAAACAGGGAGCTCTGGGAGGGCTCATCCCATGGAATTTCACACTGCACGAAGCAGCTTTTCCTGGTGGCACTCGGAGCTGCAGCTGCACTTTGGGATGTGTGTGTGTAAATCCCAATTAAAACGATTGTGAGGGAGAGAAATAAATAAAAAGTGGAATTAGGAAGTGCAGCCAATCGCATCTGAACGCCCAATTTCGCCCCTTTTTTTGGCGGTGCAGGCAGCTGGTGCAGCGCTTGGTGGTGTGATCCACATCCCAAAATCCCGCCCTGAGGGCTTCAGGAAAGGGGAAATCACACGAAAGAAAGTTGAAGCATTAAACTGGGAAAGCTTTTGCAGTGGCAGAATATTGGGAGGACTCAAATCTCTGCTCTGTGCATGGAGTCACAGCAACAACGATGCCAAGAGATCCCAATCCAAAGGCAGCTCTTGGCACCGGGGCTTTCATTCAGAGCAGGAACAATGAATTTGCATCCTAGGAAACAAATGCACTCCACATGCCCCGAAACAAATAAATGGAGATATTCCTTTCTTCCACAGCCAGGAATCTTAATCTTGCTGATAAAAAAAGCAGAGGGGAAAAAAAAAAAAAAAAAAAGTCTCTGAATGTTTTCTGTGTTTTCTTTCGACAGAGACCTGAATGGAGAAAATAAAGTGAGCTTTGTGCAAGGAGAGCTGGTGACAAAGGCGGGGCTTTCACTTTGGGGGCTGAGATTTTTTTTTCCTTCCAGCTTTTGGTTTTCCTGCTGGAAAAGCAGCTGGTGGGACAGGGTGGGATGTCCCCAGGGGTGAGGGGGGCTTGGAGGTGTCTGCACCTCCAAAATCCAAAAAAGAACCAGCCCTGTCCCCATGTCCCCAGCATCCAGCAAAGCACCCAAACCAGCAAGCACACAAGGTGAGGACGTCACGTCTGTTGTAATTTTCCTGTCATTCCCGCATTTTCCTTGAAGTCAGGAAAGATTTCTTTGCTGAAAGGATTGCTGGGCTTTGGCACAGGGAGCCTCCATCCCTGAAAGTTCCCAAAAACCCTGTGGATGTGGCACTGCCTGCAGCATCCCAGGAAAAACCCCCTCAGCCATCACCAAGAGTTTGTTTCCCTTCTATTGGCAGGTGGTTTTCACTTTTTCCTTATGACTCTCCCTGTCTCCCCAAATGAAATTCCTCCTTGTTTTTGTTTTTGTTTTTGTTTTTGTTTTTGTTTTTAATAATTCCTCCTGGCTGAGCTATTTCAGACCACGTTCAGTGGCTTTTAACCCTTTTAATTCTTACTTTTGCCATGTCCCTTTGGGCAGGATGCCACCCACCTTCTGCCGAGCTCAGATTTGTAATTACAGGGTCAGAAGTTCATCTTCCTCCAATTGCCCTTCCCTTTGAAATTCCAGCTGAATTATCCGATTTCTTGACCCGGCAAAAGGAAGGTGCCCACCTAATTACCATCCTGTTTCACTTCCCCGAGATCCTTTGGCCCTCATTATGAGGAACAACAATTTCTGAAGTTCCTTTCTCAAGTCCTTTCTCAAGTCTAAAGTCCTTTAGGAACTTTTCCCTTCAGGAGAGAAGGTTAAAACCAAGTGAGATCTGAGCTGTCCCGGCTCAGGCACAACCCAGTGGTTTTTCTTTCCCACCACCATAAAAAGGGAAGACTAAACCCCTTTCTAATGGAATAAATTTGAATTCTCTCCAAGAAAAGCCTCCATCAAGGGGAACAGATTGCTCCCAAGCTCCTGCGCAAAGCCTGGCTGGATTGCGGCAGAGACAGAAATTCCTGGACTGCTGCTCAAGCTTTAATCAGGCAGAAATCCCACTGAACTCGCTGGGAATTTGAAGTCTCAGCTTTGGCCCAGCACTTGGTGGTGGCTGCAGATCCCTCCTGCCCGGGGCTGTGCTGCTGGAAGCTTTCCCTGCTGCTCCCGCCATGCTCCGGCGAGGAATCGGCCGCACTGAGATGCTCCACGCCAAATTATCTCCTTATTAATTACAACACAAACTGTTCTGCTGCTGCTCCTCACGCAGCCGAAGCAGAGCTTGGATATTTTTATCCCCTGCACATCCCAGCTCAGCTCCCTGCTCCAAAGGCCTGGATTTTCTGCCTTGTTTCATCTTTGGATTACGAGCGATGCTTGGTGTCCCCTCACCCCCAGGGGGGACAGACCCACCAGGCTGGGCCAAGGTCACCTGAGCGTGGCACTCTCCATCAAGCTGGAACCCAAGAAAACAGGAATATTTTCTGTTTGGACAGGTGCAATAAATTAATCTCACATCTGGCTGAGCTCGGGCCCGGGGCTCCGTCGGGCAGGGCCATCCATCAGCGCTGCAAGTGCAGCATTCCATGGTCAGTGGAGGCAGGAGCTGCCCGAGCCCCTGCCAGCCCTTCTCCAACAGCTCATTTCCAGCTCCACAGAGCCAGGAATTCCACCCCCAGGAAGATCCTGGTGTGTGCTGGATGGGAAAACCTCAGCTGAGCTGGGGCGTGGTGGGATGAGGAGAGGTGGGTGCCGCAGCACAACACGAAAGAACCTCAGGAGGGCACGGTGGTGAGCAGGCAGAAAAAAGGGAAAGTTTATTTACAAAACTCAATTTTATACGTTTCCAAAGGTGCCTGTGGATTGGAGGATGAAATCCCACCTCCCAAACCACACTGGTCAAGACAACTGTCAATCAACTTTCTCCTCCTACCTAAAAATATGTAAACAAGGAAGGACAGTCAGGAAAACAAAGCTGTTGTTTGTAGTAAAAGTGTGGGAAAGTAAAAATTCTGACTCCAATATGAAAGACAATTCAGAAGGCCCAGAAAAATCCTCAAAACCAGGGTGACAGGTGGGATCCTGCTGCAGGCAGGGAAAGCCCCAGGATGGTCAGGCAGGGAATGCCCCTGGGATAATGGGTGGCTGGAGTTTTCCTCCAAACCATCCTTCCAGCTGGAGGCTCCAGCCTCTGCAGTTCCAGCCCGTGCCAAGGGCAGAGCTGCTTTTCAGAAAGGGCTGAGGATAACACTGAAACCCCAGAGCAGAGAGAGGCAGCTCAGGGAAGTTTCTGTTAAAAACCCAAAAGCACCACCCTGATGAAGAGGTCCCACCACCACCCTCCCTCTGTCTCATCGGAATTTGTCTCCAAAGGTTTTTT
>VYXD01004986.1:0-49695 GCA_013397195.1 Hylia prasina
AACTGATGGAAAGCTTTTACAGGTGGGTCTCACTGACGTGCACTCGGAGGGCAGAAACAATCCGAATGTTTTTGTCAGAGCTCCTGGAAAGTAGATGGAACGAAACAAGGTAATTCTCATTTTGTGGTGATCAGGGAAAGATGGAGGGCTTAAGAGCAATTATCCCTCTATTCAAACTTGTGTACTCCCAAGTGAATACTGATTGCATTCTGATATATTTAGAAGTATGGGAAAAGAACAAGAGATTATGGACAGAAAGGATGTTTTTTCTCCCATTTAAAAATTCACAAAAATGACTGGTTTTGCAAACAATTTTTCACTCAAGACTTTCCCACCAACTTCATTAAAACAGAGGTACATCACACTTGAGACAGCTGTTAAACAAAATAGTACAGAAATACATTGTTTCCTGCTGGTGAGAAAAATGGTGCAAACCAAAATATTCTGTCCTTTACTTCTGCCATTAGACACTCTCACACAAAGTCCTCTTCCTTTTTTTTTTTTTTTCTTTTTTTAAAGTTATTTTTAATACCCTCTCCCTTACATTTTAAAATTTCTATTAACTTCTTTGGGGGCAACTACACTTTCATTATACCCATCAGTACTGCAGGACAATAACATTACACCATCTTTTTTCATGGCTTGTGTTAAATACAGTACAGACAGATCAAATTATGGCCAGCCACATGCCTTTGGTAAAATTAAAAGTCTGGTGAGATCACATTTTCTTCAAACTCAGAAAGCCACATGTTGAACCCATGTTGTGTTTTAAAGTTCAATTCTATACAAACTTCTTCTTCAAAGCAAAGTTAAACAGCTGCCACCCCATGCAAAGGGCAATTTCTGAGCTGCTCCAGAAAAGAGATGAAAGGTTTGAACTTCAGAGAAGCTCTTCACATGCCTTGATCTCCATTAGATTTTTGTTTCAGATGGGGTAGAAAGGCTAGTCAATATTCACAAACCTACAAGTCAAAACAGTGATACCAGTGATGAACATTCTCAGTTTTTAAAAAACTTTCTGTAGTAACACGCGTGGCTCATTTTAGCAACTGACGGTCTTCTCCTTTGAGGCGTTTTTTCCGGGGCTGTACAAAGTCATCATCTGAGTCATCCGTAAGTTCTGGATTATCTTTTTCACTCTGGCTGTTTGGCTGTACAGGGAACTTTCTCTCAGGATAAAGGTTCCTTAGAAGATCTTCAAAGTAGGCTTCAAGTTTCATGCCGGCATCAGCCACTTCTGAATCGGGCTGTTGGGTGAATTAACAACATCAGTGCATCATGAAATAGCTTTGTACTTAGATCACGTTAGGTCTTTTAGGTACAAACTACAAAAAACCATCACTCAAGCAGCAGGAATGGCTTATGGAGCACAGGGCCCCAAAGAGCACAGAAACAGAGTGAGGGCAGATCTTCCAGCCAACAACCCCAATGATTTTTTTTCTCTCACACACAAGGTGACCACAGCAGCCACTCATAAAAGCCACACTGCCTGGCTTCTCAAAGCTATATGAAGATTCTAAGAACTCTTAAATCCTGACTAGGGTGGGAGCAGGGGGACAGAGCTGTGCTGTGAAGCACAGATATTAGGATGTTAGAAACCTCTCTAGCTTAAACATCTTTAGTAACAGTGGAAATATTACTCGGTAAACAATGACCGTAACATGGAAAACTGAGCAGTCCTAAAGTCATCCACAGTCACCACAGCTATCATTTCCTGAAGCAGATCACCAGTGTAGGAATAATTCTTAGCTATTGAAGGTGTCTGGATGAGAACCCCTTAGAGAAGCCTTTATTTGCACTGTAATTCTCTCTCACTTTGTGGTCCACTCAGAACCTGCATCCCCCTATTTGACCCCATGTTCCCTTATGTGCAGTAAGGGATAACCATTACTTAACGTGCAACTTGAAATCGTAAGGGTGAGTACAGAGTTCCCAGATGAAAATCCCACTGAATTTAGGATCTTGATCCAAGGAGGACTAAACCAATTTTTAGATTATAATGCCCACCATTAACCTGTATGATAAAAAAATGGCCTTTTCTTTAGCTGCTGTCCTGCCATTCAGCTGTGATTGTTACCATCCTCCTCCCATCTGTGGAAAGATCTCCATTGCAGAGTTATCTCAGAACAAGCGGTGTCAAACCTGATCTATGTTTTCACTGCAATCTCATCATCAAAGTAAGTTTAATACAATAAGTTCTTGTGTTGTAAGGTCTACCCCCATTACAATTTTCCTGAAAGCAACTGAGCCAAGAAAACCTGATAAAGTATTAACTTTTCTAACCTCATTAAATTCAGCACAGTTTTGGAAAATCAGTCTGAAATCAGCCACAAAATCTTCTGGCTTTGTGTAGAATGAGTTGGTCACTTCAAGTCTTTTCTTGATGGTTGATAAGTCCATAGGCTTTTTGATTATTTTGTAGTAATCAGGGACCTAAGTGGAGAAAAAAAGTCCAAAATGCCATGTTCATAATTTATTGTTTTATAAAACTTTAGATATGAGAGAGTGGGCAAGATTTCGTCTCATCTTCAAAGTACAACTCAAAGATACAAGAATTGCACTTTTAACATACATGCAGACAGTTTCTGGAGTAACAGTGATGTATGACAATTTGTTGGCTAAAATATACTCTTCCCAATGCCTATTTTAAAATCAAAGAGAAACACATAAAACCTCCACTAACTACATATAATAGAGCCAATGAGTTGGTTTGGACATTATTTTCAGGTGTAGTCAAATAAGCTATCTATTAAGTTTCATTCTCAAGACCACCATGTGAAATAAGTCCTCTGAAATGGTGGCGAATTTCAAGAAAGTAAGAAAGAATGAAAACCAGTGGTAAATCATTAATATTTTTTCCTACTTTCTCCTAACTAGATACACATTTTTAATACCTGAATTTAATAACACATGACCACAATATGAATAATCAATTAATCTCTTGTGCCATTTCTTATTATTAAACTCTATGGAATGTTCTTCAGCGTTCTTATTCAAATGGATAAAAGCTGCAGAGAAACACAGTACTTTTTAATGAACTCTTTCCCCATTGACTTGTCTTCAAAAACATCTTTTCATCTGACCGCGGCAGTTGCTCCTTGTATCCTTGGACTTCTGATGCACCCAGGTACTGTTTAGCATTTTAAACTAACAAATTTCAAGTCAATAAAATTCAATTTCATATTGGTACTATGGAGTACCCCAATTCTCAAAATCAGGTAATGTTTAAAACCCCCAAATACATCCCAATTTACTTTCTCAGTGACATAACTCAGGATATGAAGTTAGCAGTGTTAGAACTTACTTTTTGTAACTATTTTTGAAGTATCAAGTGAAATCAGTTATTATGGAATTTTACTTGTAAAGCCCCTGCCAACCCAATGCTTAAACTTTTAACTTCCCCCTTGAGACAGTCTGAATAAAACTAAACAGGTTTAATGCATTACATGTCTGTGGAATTTGATTTATGATAATGGACTTTAGAATGCCATTAGAAACATGGCAAATATGCTGCTAACATAAAATAGAAAGAAGTGAGGTACATACTGTGGGAGAAACTGGATCTTGAAAGGCAGGACTCATTTCATGACAGTAGAGGTATAGCAGCAGTCTTTCACACTTCTGTGTCAAGAAAAATAGATATCATTTAATTCAGGAATCCTACACGGCTTATTCTAAAATCACCAATGACAGAAAATACAGAACTCAGTATTCCCCCTTTTTCTTTGTGTATACAAATATATTAAACTGGATCCTGAGCCTTGAAAGAGATTCTAAAAATACTTCTATGTTATGTTTGCTGATCCCTTATCAGAATCTTTACAGGGCTTATAACTTCCATTTAATGCAAAATACAAATAGAGCACATGTAAGTAATGGTGTGACAGAGTCTGTCCTCCACACACTCCTGGTGGGCAATATGATCTGTCCAAAGATAAGAACACCAGGTGGGAATTGCAGGAGGAGCTGTCTGGATGCTTGCATAATCAATGCATGCCAGAGATGGGGGAGTGGTGATGGTTGTGATTGATTTTGGTACACATGGGCCTGCAAAAGGGTACATAATGCTCCTGGAGAATGGGGCAATGGATCTCCAGAGGCTGCAGGGCAGCTTCCAGGTGGGTCCCACCCCAGCAGAGACACCTGTGGGAACACTGTTTTGGACAGGTGAGTAACAGGTGGAGATAAAATCCTGCAGTAGCTCCATGTGTGCTTTGCTGCTTTGCAATTGTGCTTTCTGCAAACCTGCACGTTTCCAGCTGAACCTGTCTATGTTACAGCCCTTCAGACCTGCTTATATTACCCACTGCATTGGCAATATTTAGATACTGTGTTAGCAATAAATCTCATCATCATCACCCACATAATCAGTGTCGTATGTTGTGAGCCTGGGAGTCTTCTCTTTACTACTCTTCCATAAGTGGTTTTACATGTAGACTAAGACCCCAAATAAAATACTAATTTCAATGTATTTACAGCAGGTGAAGCACTGACAAAAGTTTCTAACACAGTTGAAAATTGCTTCAGCTTAGAAGTTTTAAATAATAATTTTATCCTTACCCTTCGGTCTATGGGTGCCAAACCCACGGTGTCTTCCAATTTTCTTTTTTCGGAGCTGTGGGCAGGTTTATCACAGTCATACTCAACTTCTGGCTTGGACAAATCCCGACAGAATGTACAAATCCACTCTCCACTAAAGAGGACAAACAGACACATTGACCTCAGTGAGGCAGCACTCCTTTGCCAGAAGGCTTTCCACATATTTCTGGGTAAATCCCTCATCTGTGTGTGGGTTTTCTCTGCATCTCTCTTGTTTTCTTGGTGGTACAAAAGGCTGTGACAGCTGGCAAAAACACTTTACTACAATTTTGTTTCCTTTTAGTGGCACTGGTGTCCTTGCAGAAAGACAGACAAATGGTCTCTACCTTTGTCTATACTGAATTTTTTCACTTGAGCTCACAGGATTTAAGCATAGCTCTGTGAAGAGCCCTGGACAACCGTAACTACGGAGAGACTGAAGGAGTCATATGGGCTGAACAGAAGGAAAAGTGTTACCATTTTATGGTAAGAAGTACACACCTTCTACAAGCTTGATCTACAGCACATTACTAATCTACAGAGATTACCATAGACAGGATTCTTTGTAAAACTAAAAATATTTCACTCCATAAAACTTTTATATGTTCATGATTCTACCAATTTGTATAAGACAATACTGGAGATTTAAAGATAATTGGTTTGTAAATAATAGTTTGTAAATAATTTGTAAGATAATTAGTTCTGCAAGCTATGTCCACTGATTGCTGAACACAATTTATGAATTTGAAAGTTTAGAAAAAACTATAGAGAGTCTATGTTTTCAACATAGTTCTCTACAAAAAAAAAAAACCCAACCCAAAACTGCAGACTTGCAGATAACCAGCAGAGGGCTGAATTGTCACACAATAGATAAAATCCAGCAATGACCAGTTTTGAGACCAACTGCATGTATTTACCCAGAGGTATGTTATTATAAACAGTGTCTTCATAAATAGGAAATATTTTCTGCAGCACTCTTTACTTCAATTCAATAGTAAGCCAGCAGACTTCACAAATTTAAAAACTCTTACTGTTTTCTATTCAGAATGATCCAAAGATTTCCACCATCTGTGAGTTTTAGCATGCAGTGGTGAATGATGGCATTTTGCTTCAAGAAGTAGTTTTACTTTCTACTGTCTTAATTTCAGAGTGATTTATGACAGTGTCATTCATCTGTGTGCCTGGACTAGCCTTACAGAAATGATGTGGCAGATACACAAACTGATACAGGCCCTGATCTAAAAATCTTTGATACAAGAAAACAAGGAACAAATTAAAGATAGAAGAATGATGCATTAAAATATCCAAGAATCAGGAAGAATGTGGTAGGTTGGAATGAAGGAAAGAAGATACTGTGGCCTTAGGAATCTATGTGGGAACATTGTTTTAAACTGAAAGAGGATAGATTCAGACTGGATACAAGGAAAAAGTGTTTTACAGTGAGGATTGTGAAACACTGGCACAGGTTGCCCAGAGAGGTGGTGGATGCCTCTGGAAACATTCAAGGCCAGGGTTAGATGGGGCTCTGAGCAACCTGATCTAGTTGAAGATGTCCCTTGGCATTGCAGAGGGGTTCAGATTAGAGGGTCTTTAAAGGTCCCTTCCAACCCAAAACACCCTGTGACTCTATGGACCCATGAAATTGCTCTATTCACCTGAAACAGGAACAAAAAGCAACGATGAAAACAGCAGACTGACACTGCTGACACAATAATAACTAAATTATTTTGTGTGTTTGAAGGAACTAATGCTAAGAGACTGAAGTTTGTTTGGCAGACTTACAGCTGGGGGGGAAAAAAGCAAGCAAAGATGAGAACAAAAATCTGATACATCAGAAGTCAGGAGGAAACTTCAGCTAACTGTGCTCTGGAGCCCAGGAACACAATGCACCTGTAGTAATATGCACCTTTACAGATCTAAACACCTGCTATCAAAGTGGCTTTTGGCTCCCTTGCCTCAGGCGTCATTACCTCAGTTTCCACTGAATCATCCAGTAAAAATGAAGCATTTTAAAGACTTGTTATTGAATATTTAATAGAAACCAAGTCTTGTAATGCATAGTTATCTACCTGCTTCAAGATTATTTTGTTTCCTTGCCTGAAAGAATGTTAATTTAAAAAGTTCTTACTGTAACACTACTGGGTTTTCCTTATGCCATAAAGCTGTAACATAGCATTGTTTTAATAAAGAAAAAACCCTGGAATTTGAAGTCTCAAAAAGTAAGAGTGACATTTAAAAGAAAGATATACTTCCACACATATGCATGTTCAGAGTAGCACAGAGATATCAACGTGCTAATCTAAGTTGCTATCCAACTGTTTTACACCAGTAAACTATGTTGATATTTAATCAGAAAACCCAATATTTATAAGAGCATTAACCAGTGAGCATGTTATGACCAATGTTTTTATCCTTTAATACAAACAAGCTTATTGCATGACATTTCCAAGCTGGGGCATTGCAAAATGCCGTTTATTTTAATCAAAGACACTTAATTCCAGAAGCAAATGCTGGTAATGCTTATAACCATTATCTATTTAAGACTATTTTGAAAGTCAAGAAACTGAGCAATGGTTTTGTAACAGCCAATCAAGAAAGCTTAATGCTTGTTTCAACACTGACTGAGATGTTATAAAAGGTGTCACTCACTACACATCCCATGCTTGGAGTGTAGCCATGTTCAGCACTGAAGTAATTTATTTAATACTATATTAATTCAGCTTTTTCCTGTAGACATTTCTCAATTTTTCTTTTTTTAGTCATTTTTATTAAGAAATATAACTATTTTCAGTCACCCTTAAAACATTTTATGACAGATTGGTAATTCTGTGTCCCAGTTTAATAACAGATGCCCTAGACATGATCTTGCTGAACTGTCAAATAAGGGAAGAGTTTTACTAGATTTTTTAGAAAAATACACAATTAAGATGAAGTTTCATTAAAATTCAGATTTTCTCCAGCTAAGAAAATGCCTGGATAAAAGACTTTTAAAAAGACACCACTCTTCCTCTGAGACTGAAACTTCTTATCCCTGGGTTTCACAACCCAAGTCTAATGTCTTTTAGTGCAATTTTAGATGGAATTGAAAGCCAATTACCTTGGAAAGCTCATCAATGTAGGGACATGACAAGAAAGATGGAATACTTTGGGACACTTCTCACAGCAAAGGAGCTTCCCTCCATTTTGACATACAGCACACCAATCTTCATTGGGATCATCCTCCTTTCTGCCCTCGCCGGCGTGGGAGGATCCCATCCATCCTGTTTTCCCAGGGAATGTGCTCTGCAGTACCCCTGGCTGGTCATCTGTACTGTCTGGTGCATCTGTTCTCAGCATAGCTTCATCAGAAGTGGAATTGTGATTGGTATCCAGCAGCAAGGAAGTAAGTATGGACTGCAGGAAGAAACAAAGGAAGTCAGATTACAGTACTTATGGGAATTTACCTGACCCTAACAATGTGCAAACTGACCTCAACAGATTTACTTGCCAGCAGCCATAGAGCTTGCAACATGCATGCAGAAATTACTAACATACTATAACACAGGGAAAAGAAATTAGCTAAGAAAGGCTATTTACTGCTCCACCAATAAAGAAAGCTAATCTCTGATGGCCCAAAAATCTAGTGCCTTGTTTACAGATATTCCTGTTTATGGATATTGCTGGAAACACCTCCTAGCAGCACCTGGAAATTTCATCTCTGCAAGCTATTTCTGGATTTCCCAGCTTTTCAATGGATAAAAGCAGTCTGATCACACCAGTTAATTTAATTGTCAGTAGGGCTACTTTGATTTTGAATTTCACCCCTTTCTTTTATTTAGCTTTTTAGTTTGCCCCTGAAACAGTTCCCAACAGAATACGAGTAAATTATTTTAGTCCCCGTAAATACAAAATACACCCCCCCAATGAGAAAGGAGATCTTTCTAGCTGTAAATATTACATTCCGAGGCTGGGATTCCTCCTCCATCTCTTGCTTCACTACAACAATTGGGAAATCAAAGTTCTCGTTGGATGCACTTGACTCCTGTTTAATTCTGATTGGCTCCAACATAACCACAGGGACTTTGTGTGTAGAATCAGCTCCTGGTGGCCTGCTGGAGGAGCCAGAACTGTAAGTGACAGGAAAAGGCAGGAAAAAAAGGACATTAGCGGTCAGAACTGGACACCTTTTGTACACTGATGCTTTCTAAGACCTTAGGATGTTAGTCTGCTTTGTTTCTTTGAATCCTCAGTAGTATTCCCTTTATGGAATGCAAACACTCAAGTTTATTTCCTTTGATCTATACTGCAAAAGCATTACCAAATGGGAAAATTTTCTTGGTGCAGCCCCAAACTAGAGAATTACTCATGGTTAGATCCATTAGTGCAAAATTTGCCAATAATCTCTGTTTCTTTCAGATCATACACAAAAAAACACCTCCACTGAACACTGTAAACCACACAACCAAATATGGCAGATAAAGCACATATTTACATTATCTTGGAAAACACTCTTAGAGCCTTGTAGCTCTACCAAAACTTGGACCCTACTTGTAGATCTAGATCTGTCATTTTTCACATATTTAGTCCTAACAGGATGAGAGTGGACAACTGTACTTTAAAATACCTGCTTACCATCTTAAATAAAAATGAAGAATTTAGATCTAACAAAATGAATTCAAGCAGCAGCACATTGAATCATATTTTTAAATGCAAGTAAAAACTCTTCAAACAACCATTTAAACTGTTCATTTAAACTGTTCATAAGAGTCCTTCAGAGAATTTGCCATGTAAATGAAATAGAGCAAAAGGTATTCCAGATTAAAAAGCACCTGCATTTCCAGCTCAAGTAGGATGAATGTCATTTGATTTTTCTCTGTATGAAAAATTAATCTCACATCAGATGTATGCTCTAATTTATTGCAACGCATTAATGGATCTGCACTCTTCAAACAACACTGTGTAAATATATTTGTTCATTAATATTCCATCAGTAAGGGTATCAAAACATTTGTGTAGACTCTTGGTAGATATTTAGTGCTCACTTAACTGTACTGCAGCAGAAAATTCTTAGTAACCCTCTTTGTAACATCAGTTCCTTAAATCTGAAGTAATTTATAGTTCCACAAGGGCTTTCAATATGCAGCTTCTTCTTTTAGTGGATTTTTCTGAACTTAAAATTTCATTTATAAATGGTATTCTTTTAATAACACCAACTAGCCATCATTTACAGAGTCAATACATCTTTAGATATTCTATTAATAAATTACAAATGAAATTACTGCTTTTAGAATGCAAAGAGTGCTGTAACAACCATCGGGCCTGACCTATTAACAGAGAAGGTGAGACAAATCAACATCTTTATGCATTAAAGAGAGAAGAGACTGAGGCATGTTCTGTGGAGGTGGAAGTTACATTTTCTTCTCTCACACTCTTTCCTTACCTCTCTCTGCTCCCAACACTGGAGGCACTGGGTGAACGAATTGGAGGGTGTACATTTGTCACACTGATTCCTCCTAGGACAGAAAGATAGATCAGAACAGAACACTGGTCTGTGCCAAGTCTGAGACAGGTTTTGGGGAAAATTTCTCCTGCAGTGAGAAATATCTCATTTAATACCTTTCCATGAAAGGATGAGAGGCATGAGATAACTGAGGGAAAGACAGGACTAAGAAAGGGCCCCTTACATGGCAAGTGACGGGTGAGTACCTTTGTGGGGCTGACCTCTTCACCTGATCACTGCAGACTGTCTTGTCTTATTAAATTCAAGAAGATCTCTCAGAACTGCCAGGAAACTTTGAGCTGGCAAGCAGGAAGAAGCCTGGGGCCCAGAGAGCTGAGGGTCTTGTGAAGCAGATGGCTGAGCAGCAGCCCTGAGAAGCCTGAGAGGGCTGTTTGTGCTGCCTGTGAAGCCACTGCCCACTGTCTCTGCTATCCTGCTGGAATGTGGGACCACCATGCGAGTGCATGAACATTGCATGAGTGCTCCCTGGGAATTCCCACTCACACAGCTTTCCCACAGCTCAGGTCAGAAAATGGGAGCAAGGAACAGCTGCTGTGGGCCACCAGCATGGTGACAGCAATCTCCTGGATCTGACAGGTCCACCACATTCAGCCACCCATCACAGTAACTCCTCTGGTCATCCTGTGTCAGTGCTGCACTACCCACCCAAGGCAGCTTTTCTAGTCTGCTGTTACATCCTGTCTCACTTTCTCAAATACTTGTCTCTTACCACAGACACTAGGTCTTAATCTGGTGTACACCTGAGAGCGTCACTTTCCTGTGCATTTCTATCCATTTGGCTGAAATCTGCCTTTTTTTTCCCCTCCCTGTTTTTAAGATCTGGATACTTAACTTTTGATCACAATGCTACAATACTATCTCAACTCTACCTCCTACTCGGGTTTCTGCAACTTTGCCTTCATTTCCTTATTTCTCATCTTTAATATAAAATAGAATTAATTCTGATGTCAGTGTTAACATTGCCACATTAGATTTTTCAATTGCAGCACTTAAATAGAAAATTGCATCACATTCAATTACCTGAGAGGCCTGGTGATGGTACTGAGGAATTTGGTGACTGCACAGTCCTGTTTGAAGGGGGTTTTGGCTGATTCTGCTCTACAGTGCCATCCTTCCTTACAGCACTATCCAGTGTGATGTTTCCTGAACAATCAATCTAAAAGGTGGGGAAGCAAAGGGAAGCAGTTAGTGTTAGGAAGGGGAAAAAAAAACCCCTCCAAAACAACAAAAATCCAACAAAACCAAAAAGCCTCTGCCATGCTGTTATTTTGAAAGTGAAGACCAAAATGCATTTCACCAAAGTTTACCCATCCAAAAAGTGAGATGATTACTTTAAAACATATCATCTTGCTTTCCCTAAAAAGAAAATGAAATAGCCAAATCCAGACAGCGATTTATTTTAAGTGCAGATGATTCTGTAAGTGCCAATTTTTCTCCACAGGCTACAGAGAAGGCTTAAATCAAACAGGGAGCTTTCACACATTGAAGTAAGTTTATCTCCACACCTTCTTTGGACATGCTCACATTAAATAATCTTGAAAAGATAATATGCTATACACAAACTACCCCTTAATCCACTGGTGTTTAGCAGGACTGGAAGAAACTCACAGCACACTCAATCCCATCTGTCCCACATAGCTTCTGGACAGGAGCCATGCATATTGACTCAAAATGGAAACAGCAAACCAACACTTGTTCTTTCCACCATGGCTCAGACCAGATAACTGAACTTTATTCTAGTGGCTCCCAATGCAGCATTCTAACTTTCCATAAAAACTTCATGTTCTGGTTTGATAAGGAGGAATGACTTTTTGCAATGATTGGTTTCTTTCAATATGTAAGATAATGTTTGATAATATGTATCCAAAGTGGATGTAGCAGCTTTGGCAAGGCTTTTACAGTGATTTGGGCCATGTTCATTAAAAGCATAAACTCAATCACACACAAGTAGAAGAGTTCATAATACTGTGCACAGAAATAAATATGCTAAAATGTCTCAGTAGTTTTATGGCCATGTTGTGTAGTCCTCCCTTTAAGTCTGACAGATACTGTGATTCTGTAGTCTGTGTACTCCATTTTTAACAAAGAGAACACACAGTATATAGGTAAAGCACAGATGGGAGTTAACAAGAAGCTACGACTAGAAAAGCATGACACTTCAGATTTCTACAAACCTTAGACCACAAAAAAATCTTAGGCAGTTATGTGGAAAAATAAAGTCACCTGACTAAAACTCAGTAACTCCAACACAGACCTGTGGCAAACATGTGCCATTCAGAAGAAACTATAAAAGAGAAGCTTAGAAGTTTAAGAAATTATGATCTTAGTATGCTCTTTCTATCACCAGCTCACAAGCATGTTAGAGAATACATGAAGAAAAGAAGTACCAAAAGGAAAAGATATAAGGACTATATCCAGTATGTTGACCATTAATACCTACCCAATATAGCTCTCTCAGTAAGTTAAAAATAGATTTTAAAAATGTTTAAAATCTACCAGAAATGCCATCACAAAACCACTGCTATCTATGGACACTAGTGAATGAACTAAGCTAACACATTTTTGTAAGGATCATTATGAGAGCTGCAGAAAAATATACAGCATACAAATAAATCCAATTACAACTACAACTTGTAATCCTATTATTCTTAGTTATCCTAACAGCTGTCTCCCAAAACAGTTCTGAGTATTTCCAGCAACGTGCAAGCAACCCTGCATTGTTTATTTCTTAAAACTGTCTCATTTTGACAAACAGAATTCCAGTCCAAAAGGTTTCTATTTCTCACAACATTAAGACTTTAAAACAGAATCCATAAAACATTGCCTCTGTGTTACACTTACATCAGGGAGAGATGGCAGATTATAGGAGCTGCCCACTGGGGAGCTCAGGTCTATCACGGGGGGACCGTAACTCTTCCCATCACACCCAGCAGCACTGGTGACTGTGGGGCTGGATGGAGTCGATGTTGTGCTGCTTGCAGTTGAAGGGGTGGTTGAAGTTTGCCCACTGCTGATCTGCCACTAGAAAAAAGAGATGATAATCCACAATTCAGCTTTTTTTTTCCTTTGCAACAGGTCACATCTGAATATACTGACAAAACCGGCAGCTTAGTTCAGGAAGTGGAATTCAAACATAAAATCCTGATTTACTCCAAAGTCCTCTCATTTCAAGAGCCAATCTCACCAGACAACGGAAGATGACAAGTAGTTGAAAACTATGAATAAAAGAAATTAATGCAAATTCTTAAATTCAAAGCCATACCTCAGTCTTAAGTATATATTAATATTTCATGTTGCATTGACAGTATTGTGGAAGAAAGGTAACAGTTTTTGGGAAATAAAAGCATTACAGGTAATAGGCTGAATGTACAACTGCTCCAGTGCTTTACCAATGTGGCTACAGTGTCACCTGGATGCCTTGAAGTCTTTGATGTTGTGCTTCCCTTAACAACATAAAGTCATTAAGAATTTGAAATGCTGACTGGATCTCCATCCACATATACATTTAACACCACGATACGACATGCACAGTCAAATCAGACCAAATTCCTTTCTCATTTAGATGTATGCAGTTTTCGGTGACTTTAAATGGAATTTCCTGGCAACTGCAGGCAAAACCTGACTCTGGTCAATTCCCTTTTAGTCAGTCATTCTACTTACTGGCCTATAGTTTCAGACAGACATTACTGAATAATGAGGTATCTTGAAAGAAAGGCTTGTAGACAGGCCAGTCTTCTTTTCAGAGACACAGAATAGAAGTGACTTACTTTTTATTCTCACAAGTTCTCTACAGCTTTCTTCCATTTAGCTGAAATTAGTTCTTTGACATCATAAGCCTTGCAAACATAACTGGTATTACACCACTTTTCAGGTCAAAGATTTGCTTGATTCTTTCCTGTTTACCTGCACCCAGCAACTCGTGTGGTAATAATATGCTTTTTAATAAAGATGAGCCTTCCTAAACATCCAGAACACATATGATGTGCTTGCTTCTCCCCAGTTCAGCTGATCAGCTGGGCATTGATCAGTCTCACTCAGCAGAGGTCCCACAATTGTGGACTTTTCTCCCCTCACCCCCAGGAGTTCAGACTGCCATACTGTGGGGAACCATGGAAGCTCTAGCTTTCTAGTCAAGGTTTTACCTGGCTCCTGGTGAAGCCACTATCATCATGCTAAACTGGGATCTTCTGATTTGTCTACTCACTGACTGCAGTGTGCAGACCGTGGCCACCCTAAGTTTTGCACAAGTGGTCAGAAACCACAGCAACAGCAAGTAAGAGAATGAAACACCTACACAGCACGCCCAGTGGCTCACTTCCCTAATGCTTCAGCAGCTTAGAAATGTCAGAATTAAAGCAACTTGACAGTTACCTCATTAAGAAAACTATGGGTATCTTGTCATAGAAAAATAATGCAGTCTCTGTTTTAATTGAAAAGCACTCTAGAAGTATAGTATTAAAATATGATATAAGGCACATTTGATGTTTAATTTCTAAATGAAGAGTGAAAAGGGAAAGATACTCTACCTGTTTTATAGCTTGTTGTGCCAAGAATGCCATTTGCAATGGGCTGGGCTTTACTGCTGGCCTTGGTAGGTTCTGATTTTGGGGAAATCTCATCTGTTGTGCAGGAAGAGCTGAACCATTGGGCTTGGGACTATGATTCTGAAAATGAATCAAGCGTGGAGGTGCCTGCATAAAACCAATAAAAACAGTTCTTCAAGCTAGCTGAAATCTGCTACATATTCCACACATTTTTTACTAAACAGTCCTTTTAAACTTCTGAAACTCCTCATAAATTATATGCAAACAAATAGTACCACACCATTTATCTGAATGATCAAAAGCATTGAATTTCAATGTTAACACCTAGCAGACAGTTTTGAATTATTTTAATATATGAAGAGACATAACAAGAGCCAGTGAGTGAATCAAACTTTGAAAGATATATGAGACAATCATTAGGTATTATGCAAAATAGATGTAGAATTAATGGCATTAATTTTTTTATCATTTGACAAAACCACAAAAATGTTGCCAAGCACTGTATATGGCTGGATACAGCAAGATTTTATTTTTTAAAGAATAAATATAGGCTGGGTGCTACCATGCATTTTGCAAGGCAAGTTTAAAATGCCCATTCATTTCTCAGTAAGGAAAATATCCTCTAAACCATCTACATAGCTACATGATGAAGATGAAGATATTTGAAGTCATGTATCTAGATTTATGTTCCTTCCTTTTTTTCCTGTCTTACTTTACTTTCTCCTTCAGTGCCACGGAAAAAAGAGACTCTGAAAACAGTCCTAACTTACCTGATGAGAAGCAGGAGGCTGTTGCATGGCTCCTGGCATTCTAGGGTTTGGCAGAATTGCTGGTCCTGCTCTGCGTTGAGCTTGCTGTCTCTGAGCCATGACCTGCTGCTGCATGTGCTGGAGGCGGAGCTGAGCTAAGCTGATCTGTGTGGGGAACTTGGAGAGCTGGTTGGGAGGTAAGCTGCCTGGTGGCTGTAAGTTTGGTTCCATCACAGGGCTCTTGGGCATACGTGGTGGAGTTTCCTTATCTTCAATTACCAAAGAACCTATTTAGAAATAAATAAATAAAATCAAGTATGGCAGTTAGCAGAAATGCCATCACACTGTCAGTGACGTGCACTCTGACCAGAACTCAAACCACTTCTGAAGTAACTTGTTTCTTTACTCAGGTATTTTATTTTTCTTCACTTATATCTAGCTTATCTACAGAAATTGAACATGTCTGATCATAAACAAAATGGCCTAAAGGTTGTGATTTCTGAAACTAGATAGATAAACATGATTTGGTTTTATCAATCACTTAAACTCTTACAAGATCCCCAGTGCTGGTCTATTTCTATGGTAGCACTTCTCAGAATGTAAGAGACTGTATTTCAGAAGTTCATTAAATAAACATAGACAAACACAAACACAAGTCAGCTCAAGACAAACATTTCAGCTAAGCAGCAGTTCAGGGTCATCACCACACAACCTGACAGCTGGTTTCTGGAAACATGTTTCACTTCCAATTCCTGTCTCTAAGAAAATTATTTATAAAGAAGGAACTTGGAGCATTTCCTTGCTGCCATCCAGAGTCCTCATGCCTGGGAAAAGGAGCTTGTTTGCCTTAAAGAACTGCCATAACATTTTCTTCCTCTGACATTGTAGAGAATCATACATTTGCACCTGTGTGCACTGAGAGAGCACTTTCTGATGAAAGGCAGAAAAGTCCCACAGGTATCTCACAAAGCCTTCTGCACATGATAGAAAAACAAAAATGCCTACCAAGATAACAGTGGAGAGAGACAGGAAGAACAACAACAGTCAAAATCCTGAAAGACCTCTGAAACCTTTAAGTCCTCCTGCTAAGGTGTTGAGCTCTTAGGGTGCTTATCATTGTGGCTGAAAGCTGCCCCATGGGAAAGGACCTGGGAGTGCTGACTGGCAGCAGGAACCCTTTCTTTGGATGTGAAATGGGATTAAAAACTGTGTTGCCTGTTTCAGAAGCCAGAAGTTAGAAGTATTGACCAGAAAACTGAAAGCTGCTATTTTCACCATCACTTATACCATTCAAACAAGATAAGTTTGTTAATACTTTATCATACTATTCATAAATAACACTTTTCCCCATGCATTGCACTTTGAATGTTTTTCAGAGTTAGGGAAATACATTTAACAGAGTAAATGAAGAAATGAATAGTGCAGAGGCTGTCATCACAAAAAGAAAGCTGCTTTCAAAATAGGATCAAGACACCAAAGGGCTAATAAAAATTTATCATACCTAGATTGAAAATATTCTGGGCCCAGAAGCTAGGATCACAGTGGAACTGGATGGTATTGTTAGTTACTGGGGAAGGATCACACCTTGCTCGGAGGAGATACCGTAGTCGATATGTAATCTAGAACAAAAACAAAAACAAAGGGTTTTCCCTCTGGGGGCAGAGCCATGTATCAGAACAGCACAGAAAGCCCCAAAACACACACACCTCCCACATCCACACCAAACAAAGCAACCAGTCAAAAAAACCTACCAACAAAACCCCCCTGAACAAGCCCCTAGAGAACTGAGGTTAAAGGTAGAGAAACTTGTCCAAGCTACAAATAAAGAGGTATTTTTAATATCTTTCCCTTATTCCTAAAGTAGCTTTAAAAGAAGTTAACTACAGCTTAAACAAAACAAACAATTCTTCCCTGTAGAAATACATATCCTTCTAAAAACTCCACCATTATATTCAATGACTTTAACTACTTGCAAGTGAAGTTCAGATTTACATAACCAGTGATGTTTTTTCCCCCCACGAATCTATTTTAGCCCATTCATTTTTCTTTCCAAGTATGCCATTCGTTTGGCATAGGGATCACAGGGATTTAGTATGATCACAGGGAATTTTCTTTTGTACTAAACTTAAGTTTTCTTCAGACATCCAAAGAACAGATTTTTATAAACTGTCTTTGAAAACCCAGGTTCACAGATATCTTCAGATTTTTCCAATGCCTTGGTTCCGAAGAACTGGACTGCGATTACACAAGAGAATATTCTACCAAATGCTCACAATTTATCTAGTTCCTAGAAAGAAAATGTTGTCTTGCAGTTGCTTCACTAGAAGTGTCAGGAACTGATACACCAAAATATAACAGGCACTAATTTTAGAACCACACACAGCAGATCCTGAAAAAAACCTTAGGGATTTCAACCATTGGTTTTTTGAGTGATAGATTATTTCCTGGAAAACAAATATATGTGGTGAAATCATCCTAACTGCTTAAAATTATAGAAGCTTGGCTTTTTATTCCCCCCCGCCCCCGCGAAGAATTTTTTAAGAGCTTCCAGTGTACGAGTTTTTTCTTTCAGTTTTAGGCAGGTCAGTTTAGGACCATACTCAAAAAACATTTAATGTGACTCAAGTTTTTTAAATGGCTATGGAAAAACTTGAAGTGCATTATTACTACTTGAGATAGATTTCCTTATGATTTTTGCATACACTACCAGAATCAAGTAGATGACAGTACTTGAAATTTCTAGACAAAAGTCTAGAAATTCTAGACTTTTGCCCTGTTGCCAGTACTGGTCACGCACAGTTCCTGTCACACACACGTATTGTAGATAAACTCCTGACTGGTTACCTTGTGTTAGTAGTAGTGAAAAATACAGCCTGAGAGTACAGCCCCCTAGCTCTAATGGTGCCTTTAAGTCTGATGGGCACTCCTTCCTCTCTCCTGGATATGCTGGAGCAGAAGTCTCACACGTTCCTCTATGCAAAACTCCTTGGAAATAGATTTTTCCAAATGCCCACAGACAGGTTATCTACTCAACTCCCAAGAAGCACCAACTTTCTAGAGCTCAACCTGTTCTTTGAAAAACAATTTTCATTTGCTGAAGCTTTCTGGGCTAGATGGTCCTTTCTTTCAGCTGCCTGATGTTTACATGATTAAGATGTCTGAAACTCAACTTGTTATAGAAATTGAAAAAAAAAGCATCTAGCGTCTTTATCAACATTGCCCCAGATTTCTGCTATCAGGCAAGTACAGTCTAGTAACCTTTGGAAAAATCAAGGTAAGCTTTTGGTTTGTTTTTTTTTCTTTCAAATTTTCTAGGATTTCCGTTCATCACGAACAGTCAGCTTAGTGAGACAATATGCACTCAGATCTTCAGGGTCATTATAGGAATGAAATATTTAGCTTTGTAATTGTTTGTAAGGACAAACAAAAGCCTTAGTTTAATTTTTATTGATTTTGAAAGCCTTTCAGTGGGAGATGAACCTGACAGAACAAAGACATACAGTAATATTTACATTAAAATGCTAGATACCAGACACTATGATATACAAATACCATTTTTCATGAACTCAGATGATGTAGCAAGTATTGTAAAGAAGCACAATGATGATGTAAGACACACAACATTTTTCCCAGTGTTTCATGGCTTCACAGTTTTCAACCCAGAGAAAAGGAGCTGTTCCTACTTCTGCAGATCTACAATAGTTCTATGGTATTGTAACAGGAGAGAACCATGGCCAGAGAGCTAAATTAATAGAAACAGTCTGTATTTATGTTTAAGAAAAAACCACTAAAACTATATATAAATATTCCAATGAGTATATAATCATTAAAAATTCTAATTAAGTACTCCTACCAGCATGTGCATGCATATCTGACTTAACTCTAGTCTCTAGGTGAATGGAGAGAGCTGTCTTCCTAACCTTACCAAGCGTTTACTGTACAACAGTGCTGTGCTGCTCCCACTGGAAACTGCCCATTTGGAAAAATTCATGACGTGTTCCAGCTGTTTAGAGAGACCTGCCACTTCCTGTTGTTGCTGCAGAAGTTTCATCCTATGCTCTTTTGCCAGAGTCTGCAAATAGAAAAGCAGTTCCAGTCAAAAGGTTCAATTTACAGTTAAAAGGCATAGCTTTCATACTGGTAACTCACAATGATCAAGTGGTTTCACTGAGCTCCTCTAAAAAGGCCTCCTGCCCCCTGATGCAGCCATCAAACAGAAAAATCAGTACACATATACTCAAGATATCAGGACTTTCTGGGCTGATGACACATTTTTACATATATTTATTTATATATATTGTATGTGTGTGCCTCTCTACATACATACACACTTCTTCAAACACCACTGGAGATAATATTTTTCTAGGCACCCATTCTAGACAATTCTCTCCTGTGATTTACTACTGGATTACTGAATTTATGAAAAAATCTGATAGAACACTTTTCATGCATGATGTGTAGAATTATGAATTGCAAAAGCATGGAGAAAGAAATTAGTCACCCCTCAAAAAACAAACTTTCCTCCACCAAAACCCCCACTTGCTCAAACAGACGTCCTTGTGTAGGACATCTCTCCACTTCGGAATCATGATAGGACATGCACAGTGGACTTATACTAGAAATTTACTTTAATGTGAATACACAGAAAAGCAATATTAAGACTGAAATTTTTCATCCTTATGATAGAAATGAAATTACCTCCAACTGATGCAGCAGAGCTTTTCCCTTTTTATTTATTTCTACCATCAGTGTAAATATGGCAACTTTAATATCCTGTTCCACTTGCTTTTGATTCTGATTCACTTCGAGAATTCTGTAAGTAGACAGTATAGAAAATTATGTATTTTAACTCATAAACCCATCCTCTAAACAGTATTAAAAAGAAAATCTGTTGCTTAGAGTACAATACCTCTTGGTCATATGCACCAATTAATATATGTATCATCAGACACTTATAGTCAGGAAAATTACTGGGACAAAGAGAGCAACTAAGAGTGACCAATGATAAAATTAATTAACTGGTGGCAACCTCTAATGTTGTAACTCTGACACCTGTCATTGATAAAAATTAAATGGTCATTGTAATTGAAATTGTCCATTTGCAGAGCTCCAGCACTTTTCTGGAATGGTCCATGCCAATCAAAACTCCTTAAGTCTAATTTCTATCTAAGGTAGACTGGCACTAATTTAGCCATTTCAACAACAGTGCTCAAACTCATAACAGCAAAGCTTAATGTTATATTGGGGAAACCTCTACTGCAAAGATGAAGGAAAAGCTCAAGTCACACTTGGCATCCCCAGCTGTGCTGAATCTCTCTGGGTCCTGCTGCCCCTGAACTCTGCTGAAGGAGCAGCCACAGAGGCTCACTGCAGATTGCATTTTACAGATTTATTTTTCTCCTAGGTTTGTAGTACCTAGTGAATAGAGCCCCAAGCATAAAAGAACTACATAAATCTTCAAATACATGTCATAAACATCATGAAAATATGAGTCACAACCTTTCACTTTCTAAGAGGGTTCTACACTAAGAAAATTAATCTGCTGATGGTAGGGAAGCATTTAAGACTGTCTTCTACAGTCCCTATTGCATAAGTTGTTTTGTTGCACCCAAGCAACTGCTGCTCCTAAGTCCACAGGCTGAGCAGAAGAATTACCTAACACAACCAAGCATTGCTGAACAGGCAATCACTACAGTGAACTTTAGAATTCCTCTTTCTGGAAGAATAAAAGCAGAGAGGTACAAAATACATTAATTTAAACATTTCAAGAAACTACAGTATATGTAAAGTTGCCTTCTGTCAGTTTTAATCTCATAATCTGATACAAACCTGTTTTGAATCTGTTTTCCTGTGTATTTTATGTACTTAGTCTTCTCCATCAATTTGGTGATTAGTGTCTCAATGATAACCTTCTGGTTCTGAAAAGCTTCTTCTATAAACTGGTACCTGTAGTAAAAAGCAGTGAGGATTTACACATGTAAAAGGTGTGACATACTTGCTAAAAAGCAGAGTGACTTAAAAATAATACTTCTTTAATTAAGAAAGGGGCTGCTCAGATCCGAAATTTAACTGTCATCATAGAAGCATTTGTCAGTAAATGCTCATATATTTCATTTATAGTTTATTTAATTTTACAGTCTATTTCCTGTCATACTGGGGAAAGAATTTATGATTTTCATAAATATATGAAAGGATATTGTGTGATCATAGCCTAAATTTAGTAAAAGAAAAATTAATGTTTTGAGGTACGTCACTTTGAATGTGAAAATGCATGTAAGCTATTACTTCATGCAAGACAAGGATGCAGAAATAGGAGAGATTGCTGAGTTGGTAGAAGTTGGCAACATTTTAAATCAAGGATCCGAAATCTTTAAAAAAGCGAGCAAAAAAAGAGGTGGCACATTATAAAAGGGCTATAAATCCTAGGAGAAGGAGAATAAAGAGGAAGACTGCAACTCTGCAAGAGCAATGTTCAGCCTGTTCCAAGGAGCAACAGCAGCCAACATTTCTTCACCCAGTCAGGTAAGTAAGCTCTTTGGGTGGTTGCATCAAGTATAGCAAGCATATTAATATTTAACCAGAGTGCATCTGTCCCAAAACATTACTGAATGTGGTAACCAGCAAGATTTTTGCCTTGTACTCAGAAGTTGTATATAATTCTGCTTTTCAGCTTCAGTGACCAGTAAGAGATGACCAAAAGAACAGCAACACAAAGATCCAAGTGTTACAGTGTTGTCCAAGTACAGTATTAGCCAAACGGTAGGTTAACTCTTCCTTTGAAAGGGCTCTTCACAGAAAAAATATCCCCCATTTGCTCCATTCTGAAACTGTTTGGTAATGTTGTTATATAATCTTGTTGAAGGACAAACAGAGAAGTTACATGTAAGTGTACAGTTGCATAACATAGCCCCTGTGTTTTCTAAGGACTCTCTGAAGAGCTGCATAGCAACAACTTCTAACCAAATAGCTTGACTGTAAAAAAGGTCTTCTGCTTAAGTCACCAGATTAACAATTGGAAGAATTAGGTTTTATTCTAAATATAACACACATTCAGCAGTCACATTCTTTGGGATACAATCTCTGGGGTTTTTTGAGTTTCATGTCTGAGCAGAAAATTTTAGTTTGCACTTTTTCCACCTGACCGTGGTTCCATACAGCTGGAACTACAATCTACTTCAGGCAACCTTCCTGTAAGTGAGATGGATAAAACATACACTTTGCTTTGATACCTGTGCTCTTTGTGCTCTAGCAGCTGACAGTCTCGACAGGTCAACTTGTCACAGGTTTCACAGTACAACTTCAGCTGCTCCTTTTTGTGGTACGGGCAGAACACTGGTCGCTGACTGGTCACACCAACTGCCTCTGTTGAATAAAGGAAGACGTTAGTACAGTCAAGATTGTTCTTGTTCAAGATAGTACTTCTTCAAGATTTGCATTCCCCTGTTTTTCCTTAGATGTACAAGTGTATATCAGGTCACTCACTGAGACTGTAACAGCCATAAGTTCAAACTGCAATGTATCACTCTTATTGCAAGCATGAAGCTAGCACCCTCTCTAATGGAAAATGTCTAGAACCTATTTTAACATAATCTCTTAGGGCCTCATAAAACTATTCACAAAAGGAGCAGCCAGTACTGTTGCAGCTGCAAAAGACATCACACAATCAGCAAGCTCCTTTCTTAAATGGAGATGAGGAGGTGGTTGACTTAATTTGTGCTGTCTTCTTTCCCAGCTGACTTGGTGGAAAGGGGTTTGAAGATATCAAGACACAGACATTCAAAGCGTAGAATATACAGAATATAATAACCAGGAGATATGAACTTCCTTTCAGGACCCTATTCTTAACAGGTGAGAGGTCTCACTTCAGTTTCCACTGAGCAAATAAAGGGTGCAGGAAACACCACCAGATCACAGAAATGAAATCTGTTTCTTTAAACAATTTAACTGGCAAAGCCTAAGAGATTTCCTAAGAGTTAGGTTGGACACTGAGTTCATAAGGATTATACAGCCCACAATGAAAACTGGCTTCACATTGCAGCCCATCCTTCACTGCAGATTGATAAGGCCTCTTTTTCACACCTATTCATTTACTTATTTTCAAGAAATCTGGAAGACATTATTTTCAGATCTGTATCCTTCAGTCAAAATTCTTTCTAACTTGCCAACAAACTGCCTCCCAAAGAGGCCTGAGTGCACTGAGACCATTCCTACCTCCAAATCATGGTCTGCCTAACAGTCCATCAGCCACTTCTACCCACTTCTGTCCTCTCTTGAAAGTACACTCAGTAATCACTTTTGATTAACCACATGTGAAAGTGGAATACAGAACACAGTGTATATCTTCAAAGAACTATGGTGGAAAACCCTTTGAGCAATAGATTACCTCATAATACGAGATAGGGTGGAATGAAAATAAATATTCTAATACATATATTTAAAATAACATGTAACAACTGCAAAAAATCAAATAAAAATATATATATTTACAAGAAAAATCATGCAAGTCCAATGGACATATTAGAACCAATAGAATGTTTATCAGCATCCTATAGTGTTTATTATTTTCCTACAATGACACTAGAAGACAAGACACAGTGGGGAAAAAACTGAAAAAGAGGTTCTCAATGAATAGAAATAGAACCTTTTCTACCACAGAGGAGTCAAGGTTTCTCAGAGAGGCTGTACTGTACACCACATAAGGCCCAAATGGATACAGCCCCGAGCAACTGGAACTCAGAACTGAATGCCTGAAGCAGGAGGCTTGGACTAGGATCTCCTGAGGTCCCTTCTAGCCCAAATTATCCCAGATCCTACTGAGGAAAAATGCCCCAATTCATAATATACTGCCCTTACATTTCTAAGGCAAAACATTCCAAGCTCAAAAGACTCTTAGCTAAAACATGAATTTTGGCTGGCTTTTTATCAGAATGCTGAAAAAATATAATCTATTAGTGTTCCTTTTCCTGCTGCATACAACAATAAAGCTCATGTTAAAACACATGTTTAATTTGTTAGACCTCTAGTAAAACTAGAGGAGCCAAATGCCTAAAGAAGTATTTTCTGCAGCTGATCTCTAAAGTCTAGACAATAATTTTCAATCAATCCGTGTGAAAGATAAAATCTATGCGTATTTATTGTTTTAAAATGTGTTAAATTAAAAAAAAAAATCTGTACTGCTATTCAAGTTATCTGAGACAAAAAAATGATAGAAAACCAGCTTTCAATTTATCACTTTTTTAAAAAAATGTGTTGGTCAAATATAATTTTCCAATTCAGACACAAATTCTTTGTGAAATTTTAAGTATGTTACCTGGAGATACTTCCTCTTTCTGCCTCACAGTATGATCTTTTGTGAATTTAACCCTCTGGTGAGCTCTGATGCAGGTCTTGCACAACCACTCTACACATTCCACACAAAACCCATGAGCTTCTGCATTGTCTTCACAGCTTGTGCAGACCTGACAAGAGGAAGAAAAGGTAGCTGTTAAAATAAGTTTGGAATATACACAAAGGTTATTTTTCATACATCATCAGTGCACTTTTATAGTTTTCTCAAAATAGTGAAATGAGAATGGAAAACTGCCTGAGGTACAGGAGCATTATAAATAACAGCACAGAAGTAATTGAATGAGACTTTTCAAAGAAGCAGGTCATTTTGTCAGTGTTACCCGAAAATCTTTGCCTCATGTGATAAAAGTCAGACCACTACTTTCTGCCACTCCCTGCACACTTCGAAGCCATACAGTGTTTACTGTATACAAGACACTGTTGTGAAATATTTACTAATGAAGAAGACAAGCAGCACTACCCTGATTTTAGAAGCCTCTCTCAGTTCACACAGCAGCTTTAATTTTACGTTCCGGTCACCTGCTTGGTTTCAGGAAGCACACACTGTACTGAGCAGCAAGGTTCCTCTCAAGAACATTAGCATCACCTCTTAAAAGACAGTATTCCAGTTAAGTTTGTCAAAAAAGCTACCCCAGAATACATTTGCAACCAATGCATAAGAATTTTCAAACTCTGGCCTGTTAACCCCTGGGACTCTTTGGACTATACCAAACAGACCCAGGGGGAAAAAAAAAAAAAAAGGAAAACAAACGTCAGCACACTAAAACCTCTCTCCACAGAGTAAATACATACATGAGAAAAAATTGCTACAGTATCACAATCTGAACAACAGGTTAAAAACTTTGAATGTTGGACACACCATTCCACACGTTCATCCGAGCATTTAATTTTTACCCCTCCTTTACAATTCCTCTGTAGTCCTATCTTCAATGGGGTTTTGGTAGTAAAAAATAGTGAACATGCTTTTGCAGATCCTTGTTTAGGTAACCATCACCCATTGCTGGCAATGTTTAGCATTGCTGCAAACCAAAGCCTCAAGCTGTCTGAAGACTGCTACATCCTACAGATCACAGTGACAGATTTCTGCTCACAGGAGCAACAAGGAGAAAATGTTAGATCTTAGTTTTGTTTTCAGTTTGATTAAAAAAACTCAATCAAACGACTTCTGTACCCACACAAGGTAAATATAGATTAAGTTAAAGAGGAAGGAAATATTTATATCTTATGCAAATAAAAAATATATACATAGAACTATGTTCCAGTTTCCCCTTCAGGAAAGAGAGGAAAATTAGCACAAAACTAGCCTTAGGCCAGATAGCAAGTTACTGACAGAACTGAAATTTGAACATAAGTTCCAGATTCCCAATGCTGTGCTTATTCTTATGGATCATGTTACCTCTCAAAGCAAGTATCTTCTGAGAAATGAAGTTACAACACAAGGGCTGTTGACCCCTCTTGTTGTCACTTGGGAGTTTGAAGCAATTTCTTTTCATTAAAGGTGACCTGCAAAGGAGAAAAAATTGGGCTTGTGCCCCTCTTTCTGTTTCTTTACAAATATGAGACCTGGTTTTTCTTTTTCTTCCCCTTCTTCTCTCAACAGTAAAAATTCTTATTCCTATCCAGACCAGTATACTAGGGAGAAATACCAGGATATCATAAAAAATGTCTAGAAAATGGAAATAAAGCAATTACTTCCAGTAGCAAAGGAAGTGAACTGAAATCAGGAAATCGAAAATTTTTACTTTCTGTCCTGATTTCAGCTAAGACAGAGTGGGGGTTTTCCTTAGTAGCTGGCACAGAGCTGTGGTTCAGATTTAGTATGAAAATGATGATAGCAACAACCAGAACATCAGCATGTGCTTATACAGAGTCAAGGATTTTTTAGCTTCCCATGCTCTCTGCCAGTCAGGACATGCACAAGGAGGGAACGTGGCCAGGACAGCTGACCTGAACATCCCACAGGGATATCCCATACCACCGAGTATCATGCTCAGCATATAAACTGTGGGAAGTTGGGTGGCAGGCACCAATCTCTGCTCAGGGACAGGCTGGACATCAGTCAGTGGGTGGCGAGCAAATTTATTTGGCATCACCTGTTTGTCTTGGGCTTTATTCCTCCCTACCTCTCCCTCTTGTTACTACTATTATTATAATTACTTAGCTTTACTTATTTCATTTATTAAACTGTCCTTAGCTCAACCTAAACTTTTGCCTTTTTTCCCCCTGATTCTCCTACCCATCCCATTGGAGGTGGGGTGGGGAAGGGAGAGGAAGTAAACTGAAAGAGGGAAGTAAAAAAGGCTGCATGGTGCTTGGTTACCAGCTGGGGTTAAGCATAACACTTACTATTAACCCTTAAATTCAATGACATTTTGAAAAACAAAACAAATTTTAAAGTATTATTAATTCTTGGGGGAAAAAATTCTCTCCCTCTTTTCTCTTTAGCCAGTTGTCTCATCCTTTTTGTGCCTGTGCAACCCTCTGCAAGACTGTGATGCAAACCAGGACTGATTACACCATCCTAGCCCAAGGCTCAGTTACATCAGCAATGCTGACTGGAGAGTGAACTGAATAGGCAGGACAAGAAAGTTTTCACATCAGTCTTGTCGCCAGAGAGGTGTGACTGTGCTGTGCCCCCAAATATGCAGATATGTTTTTAAAAGTCAGAGTGGAAAGTAACGTACTGGATGTTTGGTTTTCTAGTGTAAAACAAAACAGCAGTAAAAACAAAATAAGCAGAGGAAAAGAACAAAAAGTCTTTCAGGCATTCTAAGTCAAAGAAGCAAAACAAAACAAAAAAATAGGCAGGAACCAAATTAAAAGCAAAACTAACCAACCAAACTCCCCACAACAGCTCTTCCAGATCACCTTTAGTAAACTCAGGCAGATGAACATGCCAGGGCATTTAGGTAAGTTCAATGAATTTTTGAAGTTATTAATTTTCTCTAGATTCCAAGATCTTCATCTATTTTCTTTTTTCAATATGATTTAGTTGGGTTTTTTCCAACTGCTTTGACGTGTATGTGGAATGAGATGAGAATTGTGACTCAACAACCAATAATCAGGTGCTGCCAAATGACTTAAAACTCCTCCTTTGTAGTATCAAAAATATATATCCCACCTTTATACTCTCCAAATCCACCAAGTGGACACGAGCCATAAAGCTTTTCATAGACATCATAACTAAAGCTGTCCAAACAGCAATACCTTCTAGGTAGCATCAGATTTGCTCCCATTTCTGATTTCAAATATGCATTTTCAGATATAGGTTGGATTTTGCTAGAATTCCTAGTTATTAGAGTAAGCCATCCAGCTAAAGTATGTGGAAGTATAATTACAACAAATACTTTTTATGCACTTACAAAACCTAAAACTCATTTCATTCTTATTTTCATGACTCACACAAGCAGTACTTCAGTGATTTCAAAGAAAACTCTCCCTAGTTAACCTATAAGCCTTTATTCTGGTCAGACAGACATTTATTTTTAATTGAGTTTTCCTTGTAATTACATTTAATTCAGTTATGAGTTCTAGTATTTATAACCCTGGGAAGTGTTCATTCAGGCTCCAGTCAAATTTAATGAAAGCAGAAATTACACAGCATGTTGCAGGTAAGTACTGTTTTAAGTAAATACACAAGCTTTTATGGCAGAAAAAACAATTTACTTGCAAGAGTTGAGGTAATAGACCTGTCCTCTCAGCTACTGTAGTAAGTAACCACTCTTCCAATTAAATACAGTTTGAGTATTAAAAAGATTAAATAATCAAGCAAAGGTTTCAAAGAGAGCAAAGTAGTCTAGATGATTTGTCAGTGAACTCCAAACTTCACCCATGTAAATTAGATGCAGTGCTTTCCCCCACTGGATCCAAATCTCACTGATGCTAATTGTTATGTCACTCTCTCAGCACCCACAAAATCACTGAAGATGGCAACTACATGTAATTCTAAATATGAACCATGTACTGACAGCTCAAAATGCAGAAAGTCTGATCAACACATCCTTTTTGCTCCACCATCCCATCAGTAGCCACATCTCTTCAAAGCATACAAGATCATATTGTGACTCTCCCTGAGTGTATTACTGCTGGCTTTCAAAGATGTTTTGGTCACAGGTACAGCTTTTATAAGCTGTTTAAGCATAACAGTTCTTCTTTGGAAAAACACACAGTGGTTCCTCTAGCATTATACAAACTTACAGAAACCTATTGTTCACAATTCTCCACATTAGTCACCTCATTATGGCAGTGGGACTTGCATTCCTAATATCTGGTCTAGTATCAGATCTAAGCTGATACCTTGTTTTGTTATTTGTTTGGTGAGATTCCCAACATCTAACATAAAATCCATCAGTTCTTCATTCCTAATACAATATTTTAAACTCTCAGGTCAGTAACTGGCAAAGATACAGAAAGTTATCCTTACCACTGTAGAGGTGGTTTCCCCAGGTTTCCCTGAAATAAGGCCTTGGGAAACCCCGTTCAAAATGCCATAAACAAGAAGCTTATTCACATGTTCAAGTATGCAAATGTTACTGGAAGGGTCCTTGCTCTCTGTGTTACCATAGGGTAATTTTTGTTGCAGGAATTTTAATATTCTTAATCGTTGTCCCCCGTTGGACCCTTCCCTCAGGCCTCACCAACACCACGGTGCATACACCCTGCCCAATACCCTGCCTGACCTAAGACCACGCTTTTTGCCTTTTGCCTTTGGCCCTTTGTTACTGCCTTGGTCCACTTTGCTCCCATACAGCTGATACCTTATTGTTTGTTTTTGTGTTATTAAAAATTACTTTTCAGACAAATGGATTGAAGCTGCCTCTCTCTCCATTAAGTCGCCACAGAGTCCCAGGGAAACTCAAAGAGGTCTGATTGTCTGGGCTTGGACCCCTTGGGAGCTTCATACCATCAAAAATATTTTTACACACATTCTGTTTTGGACACAGAAGCTGTGAGAACTAGAATCTAGACTAAAATGCACTAGAGGCACAGTATGCTGCACCAATAGCCATGTTATCACTAAGGTCTTCTCTCTTGCATCAGTCTCACATTCCTCATTTTTATTTTCATGGCTTTGCATATGCCATTTTCTTCTGTTACAATCCCTGAATTTCCCTCACTTGTCTACCCTTTAGTCTTATTCAAATCTAGCACTTGCTTCAGCTACATCTCTTAGGTCTGAAGCCCCTTTCTGCTCACTCTTACCAATGAAGTATAATTAATTTTTATTTTCAAACTTCTCTTTAGAAGCCAATAATTTTGCCAAGTCTTTCAATAAATCACAATATGAAAAAAAAATTATACAGCATCTGCTCTTTCAAAGTATTTATGTCCCAGCTGCCCACAATCTACAACGATTACTTTCAAGAAGATCTCAGCTGCATTTCCAGTGACTTTCTTCTCTTTTGCAAAGTTTCCTATGTTAATAGCCAGCACAAAGCCTTTAATGCTACCCAGGAAAGCTCCTGTGGAACATACACTAGAGAGTTGTATACTTTCTTCATGCTCAGTTCTTGTGCTCCTGAAGTTTTCAGCAGTAATTGCTAGAAAGCACAGCTATGCCAGTAGTGTACTGAAGTGCCCAAATCAGGCTCAGGTAAGATAAACATGATTATAGATAGATGGATAGCACTTTCATGGGTTCCAGTTATTTTTCTCTTCTCACAATGCCAGGCTCCATGACATGCCATTCACTCCTGCAGTTTTAATTCAGTGTGCTAAAAATTGCTTTAGCATTAGTACCATTTTGAATCTGAAACATTCAAACATTTCATTTGCAAGAGGTCTTTTGCAGTCTCTCTTGGACTGAAATAAAGCAATCCTTCTTGACAACACACATATATGGCTAATCACAGACAAAGACCAGTGTTTCTAAGCCACAACGTTATTTGCACAAAACTCATGCCCTTCTTCCAATTCTCATTACTTAAGTGTTCAAATAAAGCTGCAAAACTACTGAAGACAAATTAATTATTGCAGTAGAAAAATCCTATAAAATAGCTGAAGTTTTGGATAGATTTTGGATGATCTCTGATGCAGTATTTCCTGCAAGTGTCTGTATCTTTTCTACTTTAATTTCTCTGATCTGTTGCCTATGCTAATGGCAATTTTTTTTTCTTTGCTCCTTCAAAGGCAAAACAAGACAGGCTGATTAGAAGGCTGTGTCATCCTTAAACCTCATAATATTCCCCCCTGGACAGTACACTAATCTGTTTAACTATTATTGATTTAACTTTGCTGTTCCACAACAAGAAGTTTACAGAACAGTGTAGCTTTTTTCTTATGCCAAGGTACAAAGGAATGTACAAAAAGCTGCATTATCATACCAAAATAAATCTACTCAAATGAAGAGAACGGCACATCATTTGTTTCCAAGAGGCAAGATACACACTCACTTAGCAGGCATCAAACAAAGCATCTAGCTCCAGTTTTTTCAAAAAAAGCCAGCAAAAAAGCACATGAATGTCCTATTCTGCCAGTTCAGCAAAGTCTGCTGGTCTGCCTGCAACTGCTACAGAAAGTGTGCTGAGTTCAGCCAAGGACCTTAGCTGAAAAAAGTCGCTTTCGAAGTGCAAACCTGCTGGTTTGTGTCAGGGGGAGAGAGAAACAAATATGGAATGGAAGAGTAAGATCAAAGTCTAGAAGGGATCTTAAGAGAACAAAAATGTTTTCAAGAACCTCCCTGACATCAGCTCACACCACTCAAGGAATGGAATTCCCCACTTAATTTTCACAGGAAGCAAAAAAATATTGTGAGGGGAAAGGGGGTGAGACTTAAAAAAGAATGGTTACTGCTCCCAAGGGAAAAAAAAATCCGTTTCTATCACCACTCCCCAAAGCAGTATCTTCGAGGACTTGTTATGTAACTCAGCAGAGGCTATGGGACAGCCCCGCCCTCTCAAGAAGAAAAAAACATTTAGGACTGCTTCTAACATTATTTATTATCTTGCTTCTCTTCCTAATTTTAAAGTAATTATAAAAGCTGTGATGAAATTTTCAACAGGAACAACTCATTTTGTCAGTCTTACTGATACAGTACTGAGAGACTGTACATCTCACAACCATCTGCAAAACTCAAATATTATCCTGCAATTCGCAGGGGACAAACAAAAAAACAAACCAACATTTCCCCTTGCCAAATCCAAAAAAAGCCAAGTTCAAACAGTCCTACATTGCAAGAACACAGCTTGTACTTCCAGCAACTCACAATTCAATTTCAGTTTCTGGTAGACCTTAGATTTCTCTGAAATCCAGTTTCAAAATTCCTTAAAATCTGAACAGTTTAATGGCTTGCAAGACACAAGTCCTCTTCCTCAGAGATGATGACACCACTTACACCTTCAAGAGTCAGCGAGTTGGTATCACAAACCTGACTGAGACCTGTCATCTGCTCCTGAGAGATGTGGCCATTCACACACACAAATTCCAGCTAAGCCTTGAAATGAGCAGAATGCACAATAAAGGACCTCTAACACACTGCCCCTGAAGCAAACAGCTCAAGAGCCAATGATACAGTCCCCCCTAAAATGGGAAAGTGAAAAAGAGGAATTTTCAAAGTAAAAGGAGACCACCATGCAAATATTAGGGCATGAGTTTAAATGCAAGCCACACTGATACAGCAGCCTTACTGTACTACTCTTGTGAAGAATGCAGCAACATACAAAAAGGATGAATTATTTACAGTAAGTTCCTGGAGTTTAATAAAAAGTTCATGAGTAAAGAGATGCATGAGATAGTCCCTTACTAGCTAAAACTGAAGACATGCAATATTTTGCTAACAGAGATTGTTCAATTGTGATCCTACACAGATGTGACCATTCATTTGGTATTGCTTCCACACTAGCTAGCCTCCTGAAAAAAAAATGAGAAAAAAACCCCAATATTACTATTCTTCCACATAAGCAACTTCTATGGGATGGCTATTACTTGACTGCAAAAGGAAAAAGAGGCAGTCTACATAAGGAAAACAAACAAGAAACTCCTATAATATACCATCCTCCCCAATTAGCATTTTGACCCTCCTCCTTGGCAACAGGACTTCAGCTATTTAATGCCATGTTTTGTCAGTAATCTGATAAAGTCCATTTAGGGCTCCTGGTGCAGTGTTATTAAAGTCTCTGCTTCCAAGGGTGCTTCAAGTACCCTGTCCAAAGTACAGAAATTCCTATTCTAATGCCCATTCTTTACTTTCATCTTTTGCTATTAAGATGCAAGTTTATATCAACAATTAAAAATAGTTTGGGGTAAGATAACCACCTTCTTCACATGCATTTTCATACATTTTAACTGATTTTCTAGAGTAGCTAGCCCTAAGTACTTGAAGTTCTGTCTGCATATGAAGAGCAAAAAGGCCACACAGCAAGAAGCCAAGGATATGCACACACATCCAAAAGGTGTTAACTTGATTACATGTTAATGCACTTACCTGATTTGATTTCTCTACTGTGCTACTGGGAACCTCTGTGGTATCCTTCACAAAAAAGTTATCTATGATGTGTCTCTCTGCACATTCCTGACCACAAATTGGACAGCGGATAACACCGACTGGGGGGAAAAAAAAAAATCTGATTATGCTTGCACAAACTAAGATATATTAAACAACTTCAAAGACAACTTGCAAGGATATATATTTTTGAAAGGATGTTTCAATACTTTCCTGTCAATAATGTGTGAGCAAGAAAAAGCAAATTCTCATTTATCACTGAAGAAACGTTTACCTGTTCTTCCCTGATGACATTCCCTGATATTCTATCAGCCAAGGTGAAACACTTTCTTGTTTCGATGCCATAAGGAATTTGCTTTAATCTTGTTAAATAATTCTTTTCCTATAAAGGGAATGTATTCCCATTGACGATTTGTGTTATAGAATGGATTAAAGTGAACACTTATTAGTGTGGAATATTAATAAGTGACACTGAGTGGTATTACATACACACACACATACACAGCAGCAGTGTGACGTGACTGACCTTCATCCATGTCATATGAGAACACAAATGTAGTACATTCAAAATTAATGAGGTGAGTTGTAGAGAGGAAGAATGGACCTGTATTGTGATTGTAACTACCTTCACATTAAGCAAGGGAAAGCAAGAACTTAGGAATAAATAAGCAAAGCTCTCTTCCCTCCTCTCCTTTGCAAGACACAATGGGGTACAATTCTAAGACAGAAACATATTTAGGTTCCAGGCTGAAGAAAGCTGAAAACCAATAATACAAAGGGTTAAACAATTAGTCCTCTCAACAGAATGGAAAGGACAAAGTAAAGCTCAAAACTTGGGGTTGAGTTGTGAGTAGACTAGGTTGAAATGGAAAATATCTATACAAACATTTTTGAGCAGACACCTTTTCTACCTCTAGAAAATAAGAGTGTCTTATTAGCACTGAGGCTTGTTTTTAACATCCAAGAAAAATCTCTAGAATGCTAGGCCCTGACATCTTGCTTGAAGAAAATTACCATAGTCATTACAACCAAAAAAGGAAGCAACTGAAACTAAGTTAGGCGGAAATAATCACTTAGGACGTGGAAGTCACATACAAAAAGTCACGCAAGTCTACGCTGACACAGATTCTAGACCTTCAGCTCCCATTTGAGAGGAGACAAAGATTTAGGGCCTTAAAAAAGATGTGTTTAACCCAATGAATTCAACACCAGTGTATAAGTCAACACTTGCATGCTTAACTAAACCAGTGTGGGCTTAAATCTGTTCCTGTTTCACTTTTACAATAAAATGAAGAAGTACAGAAACTATTAAATATTTCACTTTCTGCACAAGAACTTAATTCCTTACTCTAAGTGCTTCATACAAGATTAAGGTAACTTTTCCATAAGATTCTTCCAACAGATGCTCAAGATTTAACTGGAAAATCAGTATAAAGCAGCACTCTAATAAAAGTCCACCCATTTTACTAAAGCAATTCTTCATTCTGGAAAATCAGCAAGCAGTTTTTCACTTTTTATCAAGGCACTTCACTTTCATCTGAACAGCTATGATGTTAAGCCTGATTTTACTCCAAGTGCCATTTTCAATACACATTTGTGCAGCTTCCTTTGATAGACAAATTCCATTTTTTGGCTACAACTTTTGTAACATTTTTTTTGTACCATCATCTGCAAGGATAATTGAGAAATTCAGTTTTGGTAAGTCAAGCAGTTAGCAGAACTGCAAGTACCTAATTTCTCCTGTAATTAAGCAAATCAATTTACCAGAGTCAAGAGTGAACACATCTAATACTCAAGCTACACACTTTCCAAAAGGACTGTTTTTCACATTTTTAAACAGCACCAAATTACAAACCACCCCGTTTCCTCACTGTTTATTCTTGACCCTGACAAAGCACGATGCTCTGGGTTGATACCACAATCAGCTAGAGAGGAAACTTTCTAATACAATTTGAAGTATTAAAAAGCACGATTTTTTTATTGCAGCATGCTGGACACACAGAGGCTGTTTTCCCTAATCTGATGTGTCACAAAACCCCTCAAGAAGTATTTATTCCATCATGATCACAAATATTGATTACATCGTACTTCCTGGCTAATACATACACATCACTTTTCCTAGAACTAATTTGCATGCATCCACCTCTTAACAGGAGTCCTTTTATGTTCCTACAGTGTTCTCTGAAGGGGTGTCTGGTGAACACATTCACTGAGAGCCCCCAGTGTTACACATGGCCTCTTCTTGAATTTCTCTTAAAGGCACGCACTGTCATTATGTAACTACCACAAAACCCACTGTATTCCGCATTATCTGTTTATCCACTAGTTCCAGCTACATGGAGCATCCTGTGTGTTTACTTACACATTCGTTTATCTACTTCTTTAAAACACATTGTTCCCTTATTTGGACAAGTAAGGCATCATTATGTTCTGTTACTTTTATTAAGGTCAACACAAGTGTCTGAGTCAGTCTTTGCATGCATTTGGGAGATGGGCGTAGAAACAGAATGAGACTGGCAAACCAATTCAGACATGGATGTATTGTTCCTGCTCTCCCAAGCTTCACTTTCATCCCCTGTTCTGCTCCACTGACCAAATGCACTAGTGACTGTTGCCTGTCTCAAACATTGTTACAGGCACAGAAGGACTTTGCCATGAGATAAGCACAGAATGGAGTGACAAGACAGTGTTATCTCCAGGCCTGGCAGAGGTGAGACATGGTTAGCCCATTCTGGGTAATGCCTTCAGACAAAAATTCCCACTGTGGAAACGGGTGTAAAGAAGCAACTGCTCATACGTGTATCTCTGGTCATGCAAAGACGACCCCAAGTTATGGGACAGCGGAAATCTGCAACCACCACCAAGCACTGAAGCCGCCTGAAAATGCCTCCCTGGATACCCGGAACTTGGACTGTAAGATAAGCCACCACAGCAGCAACATGAGATAAGATAAAAGGGTGCTATTGTCTGAGTGTTATCTCAGATCTAAGGGGAGGTTAACCAAGCCCGGGGAAGAACGTATCATCAATAATGGACACAATTGCAGAATTTATGGACTCCAAGGAAAGCCAGCACAGCAACTGTGCTGAAATCAGCTTGGACTTGGTAAAATGTAATTCTGGCAGGGGGACATCACGACTGCCAACTCAAACAAAGAGGAAGATTGAGTACAAGGACTAATTAGCACTAGAAGCAAGGGAATCAATTAACCAATAGAGCAGTAGAACTGTGTAGCCAATGAGCAGTAATTTGTTTCTTTGCTAATATTGTGAGAAATCAGGTTGTGATTCATGTCAATCAAATAACACCCACCTACGTATGTGTGTCTGTGGGCAATGCAGATGGAGACCATGGGATTATTATAAAGGAGAGTCTTAAAATATCAGCTAAGTAACGCATGGGAGTGGGGTTTAACAAGGCAACTATACACAACAGTAGGCTTTTAGCTACCAATTTATTTTAACAATGAAATTGTAATTGTTTGCAAGTAATAATATAAACCTTTAAACTACCTTGTGGTATAAGATTCAAACTATCCTTTGTGCAAGTTATAAATCGTTTTTTTTTGAGTATGGAAGAATTTATAATCACTTAGTAAGAGGAAGTAGGATCAACATAGGCTGAGAGGCTCTAAAACACATTTTGAAACCTGCTGACTTTGGGTTTTGTAATAACTGAGAGGGGGCCCTACAAAGACATTTATTGAGGCACACTAGCTTTAGGTTATGTAATAACTGAGAGGGGGCTTGCAAAATGTATGCTAACAGAACATATATGCTTGCTTAAGCAAAATGTATAACCAAAAATAATGCTAGTAGAAAAAGGTGTTTTAGAAGAAGAATAGGAGGCTGGAGAGACATCAGACCACCATCTCAGACCTTGTCCCCAACAGATCTTCAAAAACCACGACTGCTGATTATGAAGAAAAGGAAGTAGAAAACAACAAAACATTTGGGGAAGTGAAGTGCCTAGAATGGTACAAGAGACTACCTGATTGAGAGCTGAATTTGCGCGTTGCTTGGGGCTGAGACCCCCACGCACGCAGCGCTGCCATGGCTCACCCTTTTATTGAAGAAATTAATAAACTGGCTATATTGCTCGATGTATTGGCAAGTCTAGCTTTCTTTTACAAGAATATGTATGAATAGTGAAAAGACCTGGAGATTCCCACTACCAAGAAGCCCAGGGTGAAGAAGGATCAGAAGGACATCACTGGATCTACAGGTGCTAACTATCTTCTACCTGCTCTCTCTTTCTGCTCTCTTTTCCATTTCTTTCTACCCCTCTCCCTGACATTCCATGTTATGTTAAATAAAATCTGTATTATTGACTTCAGCACTATGATCTTGTTTAAACCTTAATTTGGGCAGAGGCACATCTTAACAGCTGGATCTTAGCACCAGGAGCATTGTTTTTTCAGCTTTCAAAGGAAGCTAGATCAAGCACACATTGATCTTGAGCAGGAGGAGTAAAAGAGAAGACCTCCACCCTTCTTAGCAGCATTCTTACAAAAATGAAGCTGTTGCAGAGTCTCACATTCAGATTTTGCTTGAACCAGGCCAGGACACCATAATGCTAACAAAAGCAGCAATGCTGGCTCCCTTGCTCATTCAATTCCTACCCCCTGACTACAGAAACATTTGTGATGCCATGCAGTGAGCTGGATGAGGGACCACAACATGGATTCAGTGGGGCTGTGCCAGGATAGAAGTGTTTCTCCCCACTGGCTACAGGCTCAGCACGTGCACCTCTTTCAAGCAATGCAGGTAGGAATTTTACGTAGGAAACATCATGGCCCATTCTTAGTCTTCTTCACAGGTCACATGCTGCATCCACAAGGGCATCTCAAGCCACTCAGCAAAATGGATTCATAGCTTATACAATATTATTTCCAACTCAAAACTCACTTTCCTGGGAGTACATTCAAGACCACTGAAGCATCCTAAGACAATAGGAGGAGACTGCTCTGGTCTGCCCCAGTTTTGACTCATTTGCGTCTTCACTGTTGCAAAGAGGTTTCAGAGCCAATTTAATAAAGCCACTGGATGATCATTTGTAGATCCAAGAGGGTATTTTGTTAGCAGATGCAAAGTGTTTTACTAAAAAAAGGAGGACTTAATAGTTCCCTTTCTTCAGATTAAATCAGTCAAAAAACCCGCAAGTTTTCTGAAAGAGAGCTCTCTTTATTAAATAGAGTGCTTAGAAGCAACTGGCAATTTTACCTGCAATGACATAGTCATTACAGAATAAATAATTAGGGTTTCATACAGCAATCTTTCCCAGTTTTATAGATGTTTTGCTTGAAATTCTAACTATACAGATTTCAGAATAAAAAATATTAACAGCAAGTTACACATGCAGTTACAATGTTTAAAACATGCACACACTAATTAAAACTAATAAAAGGCATGTCAGAGATTGAAGGCAGCACCAGCTATAAAATTTTTAACATAACTATGCCGAAAATTAGTGTGTTTCAACTGTGAGCTACAGCTTCTTTTCTCCTCTTGCTCTTTCTATAGATACCATTAATACTTGCAAGCCTTTCCATTGAAATGCATGGGTTTGAGGGTAGACTGGTTATATTTACACAGGTCATGTTTCCCAATTAAGAACATACACTTGGAAAACTTAATTTGAGAGGCAGTATCATGTGCAATTACATCTGAATCAATTTTTAAAATAATTACTGCTTTCCTCTTGATTCTCATTAAGCCACTACTGGTGCTGCAAAATTGGCAACTTCTTCAAACCAGTTTGTTCCAGAAAAAGCTGCTCCCATCTAGTTGTGACAGCCTGCTGCTGCTAGTAGAGGGGAGATAGGTTAAACCACTAAGCAGGCACATCTCAAGGGAAAACTGGCACCTACTGCCAAGATAAAAACATTCCAACCAACCACCAATCTAGCAAAAAGTTTATTAAAATTATAATTAATTGTTAATTTAAATTATTTTAAATCCTTTAAGATGCAAATAAATTAAAACCAGACAAAGACTATTAGCTGTAATCCCCCCTCTGGAAGAGTGTTACAGGCCAGTTTTTATGCTGCAGTACATTGACTTTCTTGGAAAGCACTGCAGAGCTGAATTAAAATATTTCAGCTGCTCTGTGAAATGGTTCATTGTTTTTGCTATATATGCCCAATCTTCAAACATTTTAGATAGCGTATATTAGACTTCAAAAATTGTAAATTTTGCAAGGATTGACTCTGCAGCCACTTCTGAATACCTTAAGAAATTCTGATGGCAGAGTTTACATTCACATCCAAAGCTGTCCAATGCATTTTCTTCAACAACACAGTTATAAGAAGTGTCATAGTACTAACAAAAGGAATTGTTATTGTGGGATAGACAACGTTTAAGTACAAGATGATGCACAAAAAGTCTCACTGTCTTGCAATGAACATGCATAAATGATGATGCAGATGCTACCAACAATTAAGCCAATTGTCACTGCTGACTGTGATGAGCATTTCTTTCATCAAAATTAAAATACATTCTTTCCAGCCCTGAAATTGTCAAGTATTTCCAAATGGTATGTAATGAATTCAGACATGTAACATGCAAGGATTTTTAAGATTCTGTGATATTCTTGCATCATTTTTTCTGATCAGTTTTGAAATAACATTTTGAAAGTTGGTTTAATGCTGTTTAGATTTATACATTCTACTGAAATACCAGTTCACAGACACTCTAGGATCTTGCCAACAGTGCTTAAGTCCATTGTATCCATGTTTCTGGAACAAGGAAATTACTACCTTTCTCCATAATAGCAGCATGTTAACATGTCATAATTAATTTTTTAAAAAAGATGACTGGGATAAAAAAATTTTGTTGTCAGAATCTCTGATATGAAGATCGACCCTGCCTCAGAGCACAACACAGGTAATAATCATTTCTTTGCAGCACTACACTTCATACTCTGCTCTTCATCTTTTTGAGTTTTCATCTACCACCAGCTGTTAATTCAGCAGTTGCAGTACAATGCATCTATTCCCATAAATCATAGTTATAAAAATAATACGTTAGCAGAATATAATTTGGACAGTCAGAGCCAGTCACAACTAAGAACCAAGCCCTTCTCAGGCACTGAAAGAGTTGGTTCTTTTTAATTCTTTGTTGAAAGGATGAAAACTACACTCCCACATGTGACACTTTTGAGTTTTCCTCTCACTTCTGTTTAGCCCCAGCCACCTTAATGTGACCATCAACACTGAGCAGATGTGAAGGTAAAAAAAGCCTCAAAAATAACTTCTAGGTATCTGGATCATATTAAGGGAACCAAATTAGAACCAGCAGTGGTAACAATAAGTAACAGGCTTTAGTCAGAGTATTTCAGGATAAGTGTCATCCAAACAGGAATGATAATGCAACTCAAGGCTTTTGACTAGCTCATGTTACTCCCTCTCTTCTTCAAGTGCTCAGATGAATCCTTGCAACCTGTTCCTGCACAAGTCTCCTTCCATTCCCAATCACCCAGTAACTGGAAACTACCTAAGAGACTTATCAAACTACCCTCTTGGCCCTCATTTTTTCCAGCCACTAGCCTCAGGGGAGAAACTCAGGTGCCTAAACAAACTTAATTTGAGGGTAATATCATGCCTGGCTTCCAGCTACTATTCCAGAAGGAAACAGAGCTCCTGTGGATTGCACAGTACATCTACCAGCCCTTTTTAAAATATTACAGGCATCCCAAAAATTCAGAAATGGCAGAAGATACTCTAGTTCAGACAGTTGAATTCCAACTTACCTGCCTATTCTATGCCATGTATTTTTGATATTGTGATTTTAAATTTAAGTTGGAAAACACAACTGAGGCACACAAATCTTTGCACCCTAACAAACTGCAGTCTGTAGTTCCAAAGGAAAACTTGGTTTAAAACACTCAAGTGTCAATATTCAGAGCCATCCACTTTCTTAATTGCAGTATTCATAGCCTCTGTCCATATTCTATTACATGGATATTTATTTTGAGGTTTTCCTCAAAGACAGAGCTCAGAAGTCATCAAGACCTCTGTTATGTTTCTTCAAACTATCTGAAAAATACAGGTAACAGTGATGCAAAATATAATGGAAAACTCCATCACCTTTACCTGTAAAATATTTGTGCAGGGAATGGATATTTAAAAATACATAGAAATAATATGCTGATTTAAAATAATAGGTTCTGCCTTTGTTTACATTATTTTGTTTGGTGAGAGGGTGCAGGGGAAAAAAGGGCTAATTATTAATAAGAAAAGATTCTTTTACTAATTAATGTCTTTTCAACATATTCTTCAACAATAGTATGGTAATAGCACTTTTAGCATCCAAGTACATTGCCCAACACTTAGATACCCAACATCAAGAAAGAGGAATTTATGTCTTTATCAATAAATTCTGAGTATTTATAAAGGTACATTTCCAATCTGTGCTGCAATAAAATCTGTTATATAACAAATACTTTGACCTGGTAGTATTTTAAAATTTTCTAGATTTATTTTTTTAACGCTTGCTGTTGACAGGGACAGAGAAAATGAAAAGTACAACAAATGTTAGAGGGAAATTCCCACTCTAATAAGAGAAAACAATAAAGATAACTTTCCTGCAGTTTATATCACATAAGTCTGAGGGCTCTGCAAGACATTATTAATGGAATAAAAAAGTAACGCTCCAAGCCATTCAATTTATTTAAGTAATATAACCCAAGACTCCCAGATCCAGTCTATTCTGACTACACGACACATTTAAAAGCTGTTCAACAATAAAGCTTGTCACAGGCAGGATTTTTGAATCTATGAAAAAGCAACTCTTAATGGTAGCACAAAACTCATACTGTTTTATTATGCTGACTCCATAGAATAAATTTTGCACCTGAAAGATGGATAAAGCTTCATTGCAGTGTTGTCAGGTTTTAATACCTTCAGTGGGATTCATCTAAATATTACATGAAGTTCCCTTCATAGTCATTGCAGACATAGGTAATAGTTAGGTCATGAGTGGTCTCATAAAGCAGATGTTTACACTTGGTCAGATAAACTACATCTTAAAAACATCCACTTCTTTCTAGTAACTACACTAATACTCTTATCCACTTCAATTACAATAATTCCTCCAATATTCTAAAACCAGTCATTAAGAGAGGAGAATACCCTCCAAGTATACTGCAAGTTACAGGGGTTGCATTTTTGGGTGTAGATGGTCAGGAATAAAAAGCCAGCTCACTTTATATTCTTCTCTAACATGTGCCCAGTATGCCACAGCACTGTTGTAAGGGTTCAAAAAGCAAGGTGCTCAACTTTTTCTACTTCCCACATAGCTTCAAGAGTACCAAGCTGGAGCAATATATGCATTGTGAGATTCTCACATGGCTATGCAGCCTGCAAGAGCCAGCATTAATTAAGAAGCAGTGTTATCATCTCCTCTGACACTGCATTAATATGAAAATTATTGAATGTAACTAATAAAACATATTCCTTCTGGGCTGAAGGGATGCACTAATTGATCAAATAAGAACAACAGGGATTTCTAACAGCTGCCCTACAGCTTTCAGAAAACAGCAGGCTACAGAGCCAGCAGTGATGTTATGTTCCATGGTGTATCTCCTTCTGTTGCTGTAATCTGCAGTAGGTAACTGAACCATGAGCCAGAGGCCTGTTGGCTGATGTGAATGAACATCCACATCCACTGAAGAAATCTGGTCTTCCTATGGTTTCCTCCAGTTTGTCAGAACTAAAGAACTCCTTCTGAGGCGCTCTCCCAGCACAACACTCTAAGAATGAAGCTTAAGAAAATTCAACGTCTACCAAAACTGGTCCTCATAAGTGCTATTTATACACCTTCTGTCCTTCAGACTTAATCTCTTTCCACCTTCTTGCACCATCAGCGGATTGACAATGAAGTTCTGGAAATACTACATTTGGTATCCAATACCAGCTTGGGAATTAACTAGGACTGTACTTCAATTCCTTCTTTATTTTTAAGGAATAATCACAAAGGTTCCACCATGGCATTGTGGTTCTTAATCTACTTGTCTGATATAATGACAAATTGTCTTAGGTTAAAAATGTAAGATGTGCCCAAAGTATGTATTCTATCACCATCTTCATGAGGTGCTGGAACCAGGTGGGGCAGTGTTTCCCTTATCTTCTGCTAATGGCCCATCAATGCCTTGCCCCATGACGCATAGATAACTCCCTCCAGAAGTAGTCTCTGTTTAATGGGCCATCAAGAACCCATTCCATGACTCATAGAATGATATCAGCCCATTGTGAGATGCTTCACCCAGGGGGAGGAGCCAAGCATTCCCACCTGCATATAATCCTGGGTTTGGGACAGCAGAGTCAGCTTTTTCCCCCACTGGATTCACGGAGGACAAGAGCTACCAGACCTTTCTACAAGACCACTGCTTCGACAAGACCATTTCATCTGGACTGCTACCATCACCCTGACTAACAGGGTGTCAGGTTGTATTCTGACTTTGTCAGTGGTATTTTATACTATTGAATTTATTTTATTTTACTTTATTTTACTTCTTTTCTTTTGCTCTTATTAAATTGTACTTCTGACTTGGAGTCTCTCACTGGTTTTGCTTTCAAACCAGTACACAAATGAAAAGCAAAAACAACCAGCCACAACAACAGCGATTCTGGCAAAAGTTTAAAGCCATACATCCTGCAGCTTACAACACCTACACTATAGTCTCAATAACTTAGATCAATCAAAAAGGCAACCAAAGAAACCATTTTAAATCTGACCTCATCTCAATGGAACTGGGAGCAGGAAAAATGAAAAAAAAAAAAAAAACACACAATACCTACAATCAGATTGGAATACAATGCAATACTATTGCTGTTAAATGGACTTTTAAAGGATGCAAGATTAGCATTTAGCTTCTTAAAGAATCGGGACTACATTCAGCTCTTGCACAAAGGGCTGAATGCAGCAAAGAGGACTGTCAGCTGAATCCATTTGGGATACTCATAAACAAAGTCATCTTCATTTTGTCCAACAGCTTCTGGAATTGTTATTTTGAAGAGAGATCTTTGGCCCTGTTGTGTGTCAATGGTTGTGATAATAATCTAGAAGACACATGAGCTACCACAAATCATGGCTTTGCTTCTAATTTGTATCTAGTCCAGCTATAAGGCTGTTTCTGAAAAGCAAAAGGCAACAGAGTACTGTCTCCCTGCACAATCCATCAAAATGCACACAATTTTACGGATGGTGCCAGTGCCAACAGTCTACATATCAAATACTTATTTACTGAGTGATAAAAGCAATACTTGCAAGTCATTTTTATGGTACAGATAGGAGTTATGACAAACAAGTTAAAGATTCTTTTCTTTAATTATTTGTTTAAAATTCACTGCTAGATGTGGGAAGAGCCCAAGTCCTCCCACATGTTCCAGAAACTTCTGAACACTCTTTCACAAGACTGGACTCTGCCTTTGCTATGAAGCAGAAAATAAACATTCTATTTAACAACTTGGAGTGCAATATTTGAAGAAAGAGCTGCTAGCATTTCTGGACTCCCATTCTGATAAACTATCTGAATGCCAAAATGCTATGTTTATCCAAGGAAAGAATTCTATGTGTCTGTTTTGAGGTAATAGGCAACATTTAACACATGAGCTCTGAAACCACATTTGTGTTTCTTGCATACAGAAGGGACTGAAGAAAAGTTTAGAACTTCTCCAAAGAGATACACTTCATTTAACAGTTGATTAGCCTAAACAACCTAATTACTCTAAGTTCAGTGATTTCCAGGATATGCTTGCCAGCAGGTTATACCCTCAGTCTCCTCTCCCTACTTGCAAGGGGAAGATAAAACTGAACTATTGAAGGCCAAGTAGTTTGTAGTTAGTAAGCTCAATAAACAGTCCATACACTAAAACCTAAAACAAGTGAGAACAGTAGCTGCTAATGTGTGATGAAGGGCCCCCAAACAAGACAAAAGCAAATAAAGAACAGAAGTATTGAGTGCTGAAAATCAACTGCTTAAGCAAGGAAAGGTAGGAATCCGTACACACACAAAAGAGATCAATATAATCCAGACATAGGATACCCCCAGGGTTTCAAAGTTCCCAGACATTTAACCATAACTGAGGTCCTGCTATGAGACACTACCCATCATTATACAGTTCTACATTCATTCGACAAAGTTTGTCTGCTAAACATATTGTCTTTATCTCAGCGTCCAACTGATGAGTTGCCTGCTACTCTAATTTATCACTTTGGGGCTGTGATACTGAAATCAGCCAGATAAGAACTATCTAACAAGTTTTGAGTGTTAGAAGGCAGGCACTCCTTACTACACTGCACTGGTCACTTGGAGGATCCTCAGTCTACTCAAGTGCCCTGGGCATTGGTAAACAGGTTTTCATCATACACACCAATGACATATTCATTAGGTATCCCTCCTTACTTGATGTATGACTTTATTTGACATAGTCAAATATGGGAGTCCTTACAGGGTTCTTTGGGGGTCTTTTTCAGTGGTCTTCAATGTCTAGTGTCCTTTTCAGGCGGCTATTCCTCCACCCCTACTTTTGCATAAACACAGTATTATTGTTTTCTGTAACTTCTGCTTTGTCAGCCTTGTAGTGCTGAGCTGGCATCCTACTTGCCTTTTAGCATGACTTCTGTTTGCCTAAGTTACATCCCTTATCTGTTTCTCCAAGGCTGTGCTGTTCTGCTCTACTGTCCTCAGACTAAAATGGTCTTCTGTTCTAGCGTCAGCTGGGGAATACTATGAATTCCAACTTGAAAACTGTTGAAACAATAGTTACAAGTCATCAAAAGTTTTTCCAAAGGCANATAGTCAAATATGGGAGTCCTTACAGGGTTCTTTGGGGGTCTTTTTCAGTGGTCTTCAATGTCTAGTGTCCTTTTCAGGCGGCTATTCCTCCACCCCTACTTTTGCATAAACACAGTATTATTGTTTTCTGTAACTTCTGCTTTGTCAGCCTTGTAGTGCTGAGCTGGCATCCTACTTGCCTTTTAGCATGACTTCTGTTTGCCTAAGTTACATCCCTTATCTATTTCTCCAAGGCTGTGCTGTTCTGCTCTACTGTCCTCAGACTAAAATGGTCTTCTGTTCTAGCGTCAGCTGGGGAATACTATGAATTCCAACTTGAAAACTGTTGAAACAATAGTTACAAGTCATCAAAAGTTTTTCCAAAGGCAAAGAAGATTCAAAACTGCTACCCCTTTTCCTTAAGCCAACCGGCCAGGACAGCATGTAATTTACATTCCTACATTATTTCAGCAACTAGTTTACTCATTTTAAAGCAAAGTCCAGGTTAAAAAAAACACGTGTTTCAATTCACACTTTTGCTGTTTGTTGCAGCAGCCCTCCTGTTAGAGAGCAGAAATGATCCAAGACACAGACTTCTTGTTTATCACAGCATGAAAAGGGTCCTGGTTTATTCCTCTTTACAGCTCAGCCATCCTGACTCCAACCATTCCCTGACTCTGGCTGCAGCAGCTCCTACTGTAGGATTCCCTTGCAGCCTCTGCCTCCTGGTTATTTCCTGCTGAACTCTGACTGCAGGAATCAGTTTGCAGAATCTGAATGCAGCTTTTACCCAGCCAGACTGTGACTGCAGGTTCCAACAACAGGCTCTAACTGCAGACCCAGACTCGCCTCACAGCAGGGATTCTCTCTCCCCTGGATCCTTTTTTTTTCATAATCCTCTCATTCCCTCTTCTTCAACGTTCCTTCTCCTTAATGATTGTCCATGATGATCCCTTACAAGCTAACCCATTCCCTTTTACCACACTTATCATTATTGGCTATAGCTGTGACTCATGAGGGGCAAGGCTGAATTGGGTAATTAACACAGCTGTTACTTATCAGGGACAAGGTCACCCGTATTCCCTTCTCCTACAGCTGTTCAGGACAATTTTGCACACTGCTTATTTCTAGTAACAGACTTGTTGGTGCTGGGCTGTTCTGCTGAGGCACTGCACCTTGCACTTAAAATTAGAACCTTGCTCCCACTTTAAAATGTCTCATTCTCCAGTCCCAGCAGTGCTGCAGCTCTCTCCCTCTTTCTTTCCACCCACTCATTCCCTGTGCAGCTGCCAGCATTCCCTCCCCTAACAGCATCAGTGTTACAAGTACCCTGACACAGCAGGTTCAGCAGTAGCCACCTAAGCACAACATGAACTTGTGTGAGGGCAGGATTACAGCATTAGTTCAACACACTTCAGCTCACACATCCTTGACCAGGCTCAAACTCTAGAGCGCATGCCTAGAAACAAATGAAGCCGATCAAGTAAGTTTTATTAATTGCTTTCAGACCTCATGTGGACATCCTAGAAAATACAGTGGGGGGGTTCCAAGTCAACATGTATGTTAAAATAGTCCCGTTTCTTTTTTACAAGCTACAGTCCAGACGGATGTGTTAGCTCATTGGGAAAATAATGCAGTCACTTTTCAAATTAGGCAATCATTTTAGTTCAAAGGGTATTTGCACTACCATCTTGTTTTATTCAAATTGCACTATATTCACTTGAGGGACTACAGTTGAAAGGGAAACTTTCCATTTTAATAGTAAGCTGCCTGTGGCAACTTAGTTATTAATCAGAAGCAGAAATCTTTCTACATTCAGAAGGCAAATGGCTTAGCTCTCCTGTCCATGTACTCCCACTTACGGAGGATTCAGCACTAGAGTTGCATATTCTTTTTTGAAATAAGGATGTCTCCATGACCCAAATCCACATTACAAACAAGGGACCTCAAAACCCATGAGTACAGTTCAAAAAGCTGAGCCTTGCTTACTGTCATCCTTTTCCCATAGCCCACCGATAAACTTCAAAAATAACTAGAAACCTTGTTTAACATCAGTCCTCTATCATGTTAGTTATGCATGTAAGGTAAAATGCAATTTTCTCCCACATAAAAGCTTCAAACAAGCATTTACTTCAACCACTGGAGGGATGGTATCAAGTCATCAGGGACATCCCTTGGCTCAACTTTCAGTTTCATAGCTGATTTTACAAGACTCTTCTTTCCTGTTAGAAAGTGTCATTTTCTTAGTTACTTCACACAACTGCTCCATGCTTTCTTTGATGGTAAATATTTATGGTTTTAGACATACTCTTAGGCCAGCAGGCAAAAAAAGCAGGTAATTTGGTCAATTCAACTATGGCATTGAAACCTTCAAAGCACATTTGAACTGCAGTACTTTAAACATACACAACTCCATAGCTACCTAACTGTTGAGGTAAATTTTAAAAGCATCACTGGAATTTTTCTATGAAGACATTTTTTCTGTGACCTTTAAATTTGCCAAAGAAAAATGAATGCATCAGAAAACTGTTACAGCACGTAAAAGTTAAATATAAAACAGTAAGTCCAACAGAAGATTTTCATATTATTAACAGTTCAGTGGGATCATCTGCACTGGCCCACAACCCACACTTCAGGCCACATGCCCCTGAAGAACCCTGCCTGACCAGCGTGTTAGGGAGAGCATGTGGAGCAGATACCCATCTTCAGCCCATGGAGAACTCTGTGCTGGAGCAGGGGGATACCTGAAGGAGGCTGTGACCCCATGGGAACCCTGTGCTGGAGCAGGCTCCTGCCAGGGCCTGCGGATCTGTGGAGAGAGGAGCCCACACTGGAGCAGGTTTGCTGGCAGGACTTGTGACCTGCTGGGGGACGCACACTGGAGCAGTCCATTCCTGAAGGATTGCAGCCCACAGAAATTACCCATCCTGGAGCCATGTATGAACAGCTGCAGCCTGTGGGAAGGATTCACATTGGGAAAGTTTGTGGAAAGCTGTCTCACATCAGAGGGACCCCACAGTGGAGCAGCAGAAACATCATGTGCCGAACTGACCACAACTCCCATTCCTGTCTCCCTGAGCCACTGAGCAGGGATGAGATAGTGAATCAGGCATAAAGTTAGACCTGGGAATGAGAGAGGGGTGGAGTAAGGTATTTTTGATGTTTGCTTTCAATTCTCATCATCCTACTCAGATTATGATTGGTCATAAATTCAGTAATTTCACCAAACTGAGTCTGTTCTGCCCGTGATGACAATTGCTGAGTGATTCCCCCATCCTTATCTTGACCCCCAAGCCTTTTTCCACATTTTTCTCTCCCCTTTCCAGTTGCAAAGGGGAGTGACAGAGCAGCTTTCATGGGCATCTGGCACCCATCCAACCACTGCACTACTGCATTTAAGTATTTCATTTTACTGCAAAAACCTTTTAAAAGTCTAAATTTCCAATTTCAGAAATAATGAATTTTTTAATCCAGTCAGTTACTCATCTTGAAATACAGTCCTATTTAGAATTCACTTAAAGTTCCTTTTGGTTTTCCCCTGACTTGTTTTTAGATTAGATACAACAGGCAAAATACCAGCTTTACAAGTTTCCCGTTACTGGGAAATTCCACTAAATAATATGGAAATTCCTCCAACAGCATCTTAGCAAACACACACAATACTGGCAGCAAGATTTTCCTGTACAAAAGAAGTTTCTTTAACAACACTACATTCAGAATCAGGAGTTTCAACAAAATTTCTTTCTCAAATTTAACTAA
>VYXD01004988.1:4116-58019 GCA_013397195.1 Hylia prasina
CGGTCTAAACCGGTCTAAACCGGTTCCGACCGGTCTAAACCGGTCTAAACCGGTTTAGACCGGTCGGAACCGGTTGGGACCGGTCGGGACCCATTTAGACCGGTCGGAACCGGTCGGAACCGGTTTAGACCGGTTCGTACCTGTCGGAACCGGTCGGAACCGTTTTGAACCGGTCGGAAGCAGTCGGAGCCGGTCGGAAGCGACATGAAAGGCAAGATTTTTCACTTCATTTAAACAAATACATTATAATAAATATTCGACAAAAGAAAAGACGTTCAAACCAAACCTTGAATTTCTTTTCCATTCAAAGCCTCTGTGTGCTCCTGTACACTGATGGAAACTGGTGCCGAAGGTGGGCTATGAGGAAGGAAGGTACTGTGTGCTGATCAGACATGGGTACAAGAGCTGACAGCTCTGCTCTGCAGCAGTAACCGCCCTAGAGCTGCAGGGCTGCTAAAAGCAGGGAAAGATGAGAATGGCTAAATCCCAAGCGCTTCCTGAAAATTATGAAGCAAGTATTCAATAAAGAACAAATACTAGGGATAGCAGTAATATATACTTTTCTATTAATCCACCTAAAAAAGGCCATTCTGTCCTCATACCTTGCCTTGACAAGATGCCAGCAATATTTGATTAGCAAATGAGCAATTGCGATTTGAGAAAGGGAATGCAAGAGAGCTAAGTTACTGTTCCACATGAAAGTGTCTTCATAATTAGTAATAATTATGTAGTAAATAGTAATAAGTAGTAAACCCCAAACCCCCTAAAAAAACAAACCTGAAAAAGCACTCCTAAATACAAACCTTATTTTCCAGTGTCCTTGATTATGATGGAAACCTGCACTGAAGGTTGTACATTCATTTTTCTTAAGCACTTGTTGCACCTTTTCATTGCAGCTGCTAGCTTCAGTGAGTCCTACCTTATCAAGAGCTGCTTGCACTATGGATTCACTCTGAGTGTCTAATGCAGATGTAGCTTCATCCAGAAGAAGAATCTTGGGATTTCTTGCTAGGGCACGGGCAATAGCTACTCGTTGCTTCTGTCCTCCGCTCAGCTGAGCGCCTCTTTCACCCACCATGGTGTTAAATTTCTGAGAAAGGAGAGAAGTTGTGAGACAGCTCTAATCCTCATTCCTCAGTGCAACCCCAAGTACTCAACTTCTAGAAAATGTAGCTTCTTCCAGCTGATTTGAGCACAGGCAGAACAAATATCGAAGGTCATCCATCCAGCTGGCCCTTAGTCAAACCCTCCTGCCCCCACCACATGTTGTGCCTGCCTAACTTTGAACTTATGGCTCTTTAAAGATCTTTATTGCTCACTCAGTGCTGCAAACCCTGCAGTTTCTCAAGACAAGCCTGTTAAAGGGATCTCTATATTTTCTGAGGATCGCCTACCTTTCCAACAGGGTTGGAATTATAGGGACACACTAAGAGTGTGCCTTCTCTGAATCTGAGACACCCCCCCTTTAGGTGGGGTGTCCTATTTGGTCAATAGGAACCTTTAGGTTTGGTCAATAGGAACCAAACCTAAACCAATAGGTTTGGTTCCTATTGACCATAGCACTTACTGCAAAGTGACGAATCTCAAAGTCCATCGTAGCTTTTTATTATATAGCTGTTTAAGAGTAAATACGATCAAATCACTCTTCCTGAGAAGGAACCTTGGAACAGTGCTTGAAATGGCACATGCTTGAGAGATGAGACCAAGCTGTCTAAAGTACTGAAAGGATTTGAAATCAAATCCCAGGTGGGCATTTTTCCCACATTTTTTAACTTCAGGTGAAAAGGGAACGACATATTATCCATTTATGAGGATGCATTTAGAATGCTTGACCACGCTTCTCAACCCCATCCTGAAAGGAGTGAGGCACCTACTGCTAAGAGAGGGGTCAGAGCTGTGACTCTCAGGCAGAGAGAGAGCTTAAGCTTGTAGCTACTAAAAGGGTCTTGGTTCAGGGCATATTTATTTACTTCCACCCACTCCCCCCATTTCTTGTGAATGCACAGACAGCTCCTGGCAAAGGGCTTTGGATTTCTGGCTCTTTTTAAAAGCCAACTCTTCTATGCCTCATGAGATGGGTAGGGATGCCAATATAGCTGTGAAGCTTCCTTTCTCCTGAGCTAAGGCACTGACATTTTTTCCCAGACTCCAACACAAGCCCTTTAAGAGCAACCAAAGGCACAATTCTAGCTGAAAAACTCTCTAAACTGAAAGCTGCTGGAGGCAATAAGTGTATTTTGAGAAGTTGTAGTGGAACTTGGATTCCCCTGCTCTGCTTCTCAGAAACAGGACACCAGCCTAAATGTGAGAACCCTTCGTTCTTACATCAAAGTAAGTTCATGAACTTACATCAGGCAGTCTAGATATAAAGTCAAAAGCATTGGCTTCCTTGGCTGCTCGCTCAATCTCAGCATCAGAAATGTCTTCTCTGCCATAGCGAATGTTCTCAGCTATTGTGGTTGCAAACAAAACAGGCTCTTGGCTCACAATGCCGATATTTTCTCGTAACCACTTTGTATTAAGGGTGCGAATATCCCGACCATCTAAGGTAATCTGAGAGGAAAAGAGTGTGTCAAAGAAGCAAAGGAAATGTACTCTGTTCATAAGAAAGCAATAAATTACTCTTATTTGAATAAAGTATTAGCCAGAAGGTCAAGGAAAAAAATTGTCTTTAATAGAAAACTATGCTGGGGGTGAAGCTACAACTGCAGTCTTTCCATCCACTAGCCAGAAAATGATGATGAGTGGCATAAACAGAAGACATCAGGGGCTTTTTTTCCCCCCTGTTTTCCCCCAGTAACCATCCTGTCTGATTTGGCTTAAAAATTTTGCAGCTTCCTTGCACACTTTTTACATGATTCTCAAGCTCCTATGCCAGTTTGATGTTCTCACAGTTGTGGCTACACAATCATCTCTGTGGCTGTGCTGTACACCAGATCAAAGAGAGTTCAAGTTGACTAAAAGGAAGAGGAAAGTTATTTTTAACTTAGGTAATTTGCAGTGTGGTCATATGAACATAGGCATTGACACAGCAAAATGATGCATGGGGGCAGGAATGAACAGCCACAGGAAAACTAAGTTTGAGAAAGAACTGTTGAAAACAGCTGCCTTGATACCTTACATACTGCTAGTTCAATTTTTCATATTTAGAACGTTTACCTAATTTCAACTAGCAGTAGCAAATATTAGGTAGCATTAAGTTAACGGCCCTTCAAATCTCAAGAATAAAAAGAAAATTTTCTTAAAAATACATTGTTTCATTTCTCTAATTTTTTTTTTCTTTAGAAATTCCTTGTGGGAAGTGTTTACCATTTACCAACTGAATTTAGTGTTCAGTGGTAAAACACATAAAATGCATTATGATGGAAACTTCTGCTGTGGGCTACCATTTAAAATAGGAAAACTCTCTCTAGGTTTTAGCTTACATTCAATGAAAAGGAAGTAAAATACAGCTGGACTCTGTTGGATTATGCTCTGCTTAAAAAAAACCAAAAAACTTTAGGGAATTTTAAAAAGAAACAGTTGATAATTATTTTAAATTCAGATCTTTCAAGTCTATTCCAAGACTTGTGGCATTAGCTGTTTGTGGCATAGTACTGTAAGAAGGAGCAGAATAGTGAAGTCAAGCCAACAAGAGAAGATAGTTCATTTGAAATTTAAATTGTGGAAATATGAACTATGCAGATATATGGTAAAATTCAGTCAGAATAGAAAACAAGGTTCAGTCAATACGGGAAACTCATGCATGTCCTAATATCTCTGAGTTTTTACAATTCTTTTGCAGACACTCACTTCTCCCTGGTCAGGATCATAGAATCTCTGTAGCAACTGAATTGTGGTGCTTTTTCCACAGCCACTGGCACCAACTAAAGCGATAGTCTTCCCAGTTTGAACTTTCAAGTTTAGACCTTTGAGGATCTGGGAATAAAAAATATATGTATATATATCTTAGTTTAACAAGTTTGATTAGAGAACAGTCTGTCAAGGTAACTGTAGCTGTTGCTATCAAGGCAGTAGTGAGGGCCTCAGTGAGAAGGTATGGCAACATTAATAAGTTAATTGTACGTGGGAATATCCTGGAGCACTGATAGGGAAATGTCGTCACCTATGCTTGTGAAATGCCTTTGAAACAGGATGGCCTCATGCAACCTGCCTTTTGGGAATGGCCCCTAGGGCCTTCTGGCTACCAAAGCAAGCCTGGGAATTTTTTGGGAAGATTGATAACTGGAACAGGCCAAGTTCATGCCAAGAAACATTTTAAGAGTTCCCTTGCATAGACCATTGCATTCCACTGCCTGGGAAAATTCCCCAGCACACTCAAATAAACTAATATAGACACAGCCACACTACTCTGAACTTCATTGCTCATTTTCTCCAATTTGTGTGATCTGGTAGCAGGCTTGGGGTCCTAAATTCTTCTGCTGTCCTCCATTTTCCAGAGCATACAAATTATGAATCTCACAGGAGATTATTTTCAGGTGCTAAAGAGTATCACTGAAAACCAAGCCTGCTTTATTCTATTTTTAAAATAGAAATGGCTGCTTTGACAAAGTAATTGCTAGGAAGCCCTTAATAAGTCCAATTCCTTATTGTTAACAGCCTCAACAACCTGGAGAGTAGTTACAGATTAATGATATCATTTTTGCTAGTTTCACATTCAGAGAACATTTTACCTCAAAAGATGTCCATGTCATTACAAGTAATGCTGTGTAGTTGCCAAAATATTTGGCTGCTATGGGAACTCTTCTTGTTTATACCAGGCTGGTTTATAAGTTTGCCTACACATGTTTTTGCAATGAGAGATTAAAATAGTTGCAATATTCCTCCTCTCCTCTCCCTGTATTACACCCACCCAGTTTTATATCTCCAGGAAGCTGATATCCTGGTGCCTGCATTATCAAGAATGAGCTTTATTCTAGATACCATAATATCTGCAGATGCAAATAATCACTACCACATACTAGGCTTACTAGGCTGGTTTTAACTCTCTTTCATCAGGCAACGTATTGCCAAGGTTAAAACTAACAGTAACTGTACTCCTCAGGTCTCTTTGATTTGGTTTAACCTGGACAGGGAAGATTACACTGTGCTGCATTAATTGCTTGAGAGATTGTGGTAAACTTCTACACAGATTTGCTGATTCTTTTTAGCTCTACTAAATAAGACTGATGCTCTTAGCAGGGAGAGCTGATGACTCAGATTTGGGAAGGATGGGAAATATTTCTTATTTTCTTCCTATTTAGGAGGGAAATAACATAGCTCAGCAGCCTGACTAGGATTTTTGGGAAGAAAGATGAAGACTCTGCTCTGTCCCTTCAAGACTTCTGAGCCAAGAGGAATAGAACATGCATTGTACAAAATTCAGTCAAGGAGAAAGCCCAGCTCTGAATCTGCCCTCTAGCCATCCCAGTGTCTTGGAAAGAGATGTGATGCACAATGGAACAGACCTCAGATGACTGAGTTGGGAAAAGCCACCTAAAGAGACAACCAAAGAGATATAAACATTTCCATTCTCATCACTGTACCAGCACATCAATTGATTTTGTGGATGTTTTAATTGTTTACATTTAATTTGATTTTTTTCTACTTTTCATCGTTGACAGTTGAAATGTCTATTTCTACCTTTTTCTTCATCAAGGAAAAAGCAACAGCAGCAAATTCCTTTTCCTTTCACCTTTATCAAGGTGTTCAAAAGATTATAAACAAATATCGCAAAGAGGTCAAACCAACTGTGCCACCAAAAATGTAATCACTGTGACATGATGTACATGGGTCACTAATGGAAACTGAACTAGCAAAGAACAGGGACAACAACAGTTTCTTGAACAGCAATTTTAGCATATACCCAAAACAATGTTTGACTTCCAAATGTACATTTAGGAGATATGTTTCAATATTTTTGATAGCGTATTGTTGTAAAGTCTATCTCCGATAATTTTTCACATGGGATATCATAACTCCAAGGCACCAAGAAACTGGAAAAAAAGTAAATTTCTGGTTTAACTGCTTAAAGTCTGGAAGTCTTAGTGAAAGATTTTTCAAAACTGTATTTGATTTATCAAAGCTCTTGTCCAAAGAAATTCAGAGCAAGAGCAACACATATTAGATTTGTCCTGCAGAGGAGAATGAGGTATACAGTGAGAATAGATCTCGAGCTTTGCCTTTGTGCATCATTGGGGGAAAATTATGCCCCATCCCCCAAAACAGGAATGCATTTCACATGCAAGAACAAAATTAGACAATATGGACATAGGGTGAGGAATTTCAGCACAGTAATCTAAACAGAACACTTACTTTAACATCAGGTCTGGAAGGGTAACTGAAATGGATGTTTCTGAATTCAATTTCTCCTGTGAGTTTGTCTGGCTTGTAACCTTCCTTAGAGCTGCTATCTATGAGCCGTTTCTGGAAAGAGGTTTGTAAAGTAAATTGGTGGTTATTACACTTTTGGAATTGTTATTTCTGCTATATGCATTGTTCTTTATTTTCTCAGATGCTGGTTTTCACTACAGTACCTCATTGCAGAACTGATGCATTTTACCTGCAGAATGCTGAATATAGGGGCACGTCAAATTGTGAATTCTGCTTTGACAAAGATACTACATTTTCAAAAGCAACAAAATCCACAGCAGAAAATCTGTAATTGCAGAACTTAACTGCATTCTCTTGCAGCCAAAACATGGGCCTCAGTAATCTGTACAGGACAGTTTTAGACTCACATCAAAAAGAATGATGTAGCCATTTCTCCATGAACTTTTTAGTCCTACTTTAAATATTTTATATACACAGATATGCAATTGCTGCATAGCACAGCAAGACCAAGATAATGATATGGAAAACTCTTTTTTATGGCAACATCAGCATTACAAATTATTATGGTTATAACTTTTAGTGGCATTATTAACCTCTTCACCAATTCCCCCTCCCCAGTAAATCCCATCTCCGCTGAATTTGTGCATACATGCATTTTTAAAAATTAGTATAGTGCCATACTACTTTCCCTCTGGAGCTGAAAGTCTAATTATAGAGAAAAACCTCAGCCATCTATCTCAGACACACATGCCAAGTCTTCCAGCTTTCACTCTAACAAAGAGGCTGAGTTTTTTTAGATGAATGAAAATATTATGGGTTTCTGTAATAAACCTCTATAGAGTTGATTTGGGGGTTTAGAGTGCTTTTGTTACATTCCTCAAGGGAAAAAAAATAAAAAGAAGCGGGAGTGGAAGCTAAGTTGGTTGAAAGGCTTCTATTCTATGTAGTTAGGTGTTTACCTTATTGATAATCTTATATACTTCATAGGCAGCCCCACGTGCACTGGCCACATTCTCCAGGTTAGGAGCTGCCTGGCCCAGGCAGAAAGCTCCCACAAGCACAGAGAAGAACACCTGTGGGAAATGGATAGGAGCATTGCAATTAATGATTACAGTGCCACCAGTGCCCACATGGGCACTAGAAAGACCAGCTTAAGCACCAACTTTAGGTTAATCATCCCACCTTACAAATAGAGTCCAAGACAATCAAACTTGTTATATTAAAAGCTAGGCAAGATGAATGCCTTTCAGTTGTTTTATACTAAGTGAGTCTCTAACAGCTAATTTAGCAAGCACATGGTAGAAAACAGAGACACCACTTGCATAACTTTCCCTGAAGAGACAGAGCATTTTTCAAAGCTGCATTGCTGTACTCACAATTAACACATGGCCGATGTCATAATGTGGATCCTCAGCAGTAAGCTTGGTCCCATACCAAAATGCAAGGGCGTAGGATCCAAAGATAAAAAATTGTGAAAGACCTAGACATGTGTTAGTGGTAATGGATTTTTTCATTCCAACACGTTTAGCCATCTCTAAGTTAGCATCATATCTGAAAGTGGGTAAGGAAACCATTAATTTGACACATGCTATTCTGGTTAACATGTCCCAGTGCCCTTTTTCTTAATTAACAGGATTTTTTGCAAGAAAAAACAAAATCTCAAAGAGAAAACAGATTTATTTATTTTTACAGAGGACTATTAGGGAGGCAATTAATTTGAATAAATCTGCTCTGATATATGCTGACAATATTGGCATAATGTTATGGAAGACATTCAGAAAACAATTAAGCATCACAACTTTGTTATCATAATGGAAGACACAAGAGCACTCTTGAACTCATTAATACTGAAAGGAAACCTTGAAAAGGTTTTAGCAACATTGTTTACCACAGAGGTACAGGTTAGTTATCCACATTTAAAACAAGCAAAATAAAAATAAAATCCTCCAACAACCCCAGGCAATGTGGAAGGAGATAAATGAGAACCCCCTCTGACAGCAAATTTGTTCTCTTGCTGGCCCTTAGGTCAGTTGACTGATTAACACATACAACCAGTGGACATAGAAGATCAGTATAAAGACTAACAAGTTTAAGTAGAGAATTATTGCTTCTAAAGACAGTTCAAATTCATTCATTCATCTACAGTTTTCAGCAAATAGCTGAAAGCAAATAGCTTTAGATCTATTCAGCTTATTACGCAAAGTGTCGCCTAGGAATAGTGTAACTTTCTACTTGTAATCAACACGGTCAGTAGCTTGCACTCTTTTCCCAATACATATTTTCAATAAAGTACAACTGCATTGTAGGAAGACGTGCAATTCATTCAGCTGGAAAGCAATCTTAAAAACCTGCATTAGTTTTTCCATATAAATTTCAAAGATACCACCAATGTTGTATTTGTTGGTCAAACATATTGAAATATTTTGATTGGATTGTGCTCTTAAAGCTAGGCCCTACGTTTGAATCATCAGCATCATAAGTCTTCCAGGGGAATGGGTACTGCATTTAAGGAGTGTGATAAATTCATGTGATCCCTCAAAAACTGAGGAAAAGTCAAGCCACTGCCAGAAACTAAAGGCGACTGAAGAACCCTTGCAAGAATAAATCTTTGCAGTCAAAGTAAACTGTGAGTGAGAGGATGCTTTTCCTAGCTCTGAAGTCAGCATTCAAGAGCTGTGTAGTAGTCAAAATCCACTATCTGAAAAATCTTAAAAGCAAATCCCAGTAAGCAGAAGACAGGGCTATAAGATAGTCAGAGCTCAGTCCCTGGAAGTAAATGCAAGAACAGCATGTAGGATCCTAAGCTAGGGTTGACACCACCTTAAAAATTTTGCGCAAGATGAAGGTAAACATGAGTTGAAAAAGACAGGAGAGGTTCATGGGGCATATGGATCAGATCATGTGCTTTGCCCTTCCCAACTGCATAGAATCAGTGATGCCTTGTACAAAACAATTTTTTGCTTATGCTTGTTGAGTTATCTGATATGCATGTCAATGAGTTTGTGGTCAGCTGCAACCATTTCACCTTGTGTGTGTGACAAGGGCCAGCACTGGGCAACTACACAAGTTATTTGCAAATCATTAAAGTTGAAAATCATTGTAAAAGCCAGTAATGTGATTTTACGCAAGGCTGTTATCCAGTGTAGTTTAAAAATAAGCTCAGTAATCAAAGATCAGAGCAGTAGCACAAATGCTTTAGAAGATAAGCAACTGATTGCATGCTTTGCTGCATCTGACTCATAGGTGAGGGTAACCTTCCCACCAATTTCACATTCAGTTCAACTCCAGATCTCAGTCAAAGGAGAAATTTTCATCTATGCAGCAGTGGCAACACCAAGAAGCCTGTATTCACTGACTAAGTCTCTTTGCATACCTTTGTTTTCAGCTGATATGTCCTCCTATAGAAAGACAAAATGACACTAAGGAGAATCTCATCCCTCTGGAAAAAAAAAAGAAATCCCCACAAACCAAATCCACAACTAAGTTTCCTTGCCATGTTTTAAATATAATTATTATTTTAAAACTTACTTCTGTAATGCCTTCTGTTGTCCATTGAAAGCCACAACAGTCCTGATTGCTGTCAAAATTTCTTCTGCCACAGCTCCTGCCTTGGCATAAGCAGACAGCTCTTTAGCAGTAAGGGATGCCAGGAGCTGAAAGGTTGAAAAACAGCTATTAATACAGCCTGCTGAATACACACACTGTCTTGGTGAATTAGAACAATTACACAAGATGCACATGATCAGACTTTAGCAATGTGGGTGTCAGCTCCTCCCCATACCCTGAGGTTCCCTCAAATAGAGTTCAGTTTATCATCATCTCCTCATTACAAACAATGGCGACACAAATACCAGGTGACCTTCCTGACTGATCCACTTTCCCCCAAGCTGAGGACAGCCTACAAACCACACGAGGAAGAGTGAAGGAGGGAGTGCTGTAGCTGCTCTGAGTTTCTGAAATGTTCAGACACTAGAGCACCATCAGATATTGAAATAGGCAAGTCAATCACATTGCAGCCTCTAACATTGTTTTTCTTAGCTTATTTATAATGCTTCAGGTAGGAAAAACTCCATAGAATCATATAAATAGCCATTTAGGAGTATGAGCCATACACATTAATGTGGCTGAACAGTGCATAAGTTTTCCTGTCTGAAAGGGAAACCTCTCCAGCCATTTCAATGATTTCTATAACTTCGGTTTTCATCAGCTGTATGGTTCTGCATAGCTGTATAGATAGATCTATTCTGTACACAGCTTGAAACTTGGTAAATTATTTGCAAGAGAGATGGTACATGCATGTGCAGATGGAAAGAGATTGGAAGGTATTAGGAAGGAAAAGCAAGGGCTTCCCCAGCATTTGCCATGAAGAAATTCCTGTGCCAGAAAGATGCTCTGATGCAGGTTACCCCCCTGCAGCATGGCATGAGGACAGGATATGCAGACAGAAGGAACACAGCTTACAAGCATGTGCTTGGGAGCCCAGAGAAAGGCTACAGGAGGAGCAGAAATCAAGGTAAGTGGGGCCAATCTGCCAACTTAGAAATCACACTAGGCCATTCTCTCCCCCTTTTCTATGCATAAGAGTTGTAAGGCTTTTCTTGTTTCTTTGTTTATAAGTCCCCAGACACTTACAGCTGACCAAACTGCTGCTGATGCAGCAAGAAGTGGGCTGACTGACATAACCACCAGTGTCAGCTTCCACCCATAGATGAATCCTACAATAAGCCCTGACACAAACGTGGAGAAAAACTGCAGAAATATACTGATCTTGTCTCCGATGCCTTCACGGATGGTGTTGATGTCACTTTAAATAATAATAAAGAAAGATTTGTTAGTTTAGAATGCCTCTCATTGTTACTCCCTCCTCCCTTCTTTTCATGCTGTGTGACCTCATGTCAGGAGCTTTGTCATTTCCTAACTGGCAAAAGAAAATTTCTAACCACAGCTACTGAACTGTACCATTAGGCTCTTCTGTGGCCAAAACACAACAGAAACCTCCAATTTCTAAGGACTCATTTTCTGCATTCTCAAGATTCTCTGATGTTTCTATGCTATGTCACTAGGTCACTGATGACCTGGTTTCCTCATCTGGCATCCAAATGGAGCAATATAAATAAACAGTCAAGCAGCTTCTTCACCCAACATGACCATCTCTAAATTACTCCTTCTGTTCAGATCTCTGATGTCCAATGCACATATAGTCTTAATTTTGGCTACTGACTCAGATGAAGAGCTACCTCCATTCCATCATATCATTATTTGGAATAATTTTTCACACAAATTTTCTTCCCTATTTTCTCTTCCCAGAACATACAAATATTTAAGGTGAGAGTGGTTTCAACTTCTCATAGATTTTTCAGGACAGATCTGTGTCCAAAGCTACTATAAAATCCAGAAAAAAATACTTACAAAATGTAGTTCTCACACATATAATCCCATAACACAGGGGCATTACAGTCCTCATTCCTGTATCTATTAAAGTTTGTGGAAAACTCCAAAGACTTTTACTGATTAGGTAAAATACCGCCTGAGATATGACTGGGTTCAAGTACAAGCTCATTTCCATTCAATTAAGTGTCAGCTTTTGGTGTTTATAAACTAGGTGGAAACAGCAGAGCTGTTTGTTTAGCAGTGGCTGATGTGTACTTCATGCAATTCACAAAAGCCAATGTCAGTCATTTCACCATAAAACTCCTTCCAATGCACATATCAGAAACTGCACAAATGAAGCTGAAAAGGATAATGAATTTCTCACTTTGAGCTGTAATATTTTGCACTTTACGTTTGGTGGATTATTTTTTTTTTTAACTCTCTATAGGCTATTCTGCTGAGATAAATGTCAGTTTTCATTTAAATACCATACTTGAGGGTGTGTGTATGTGTGTTAAAAAAAACCCCAAACTAAACCAGGAGCCCTCACTCTGTCAGTCTGGTGTTCAGTGTTCCTATCTGGGTAGTATCAAACCAGGCCATCTCCTGATGGAGCACTGCAAAAAAGAACTTCTGCCGGATCCTCGCGGTTTGCCTTGTAGCAGCAACCAAGAAAGTCCACACTTGGATCATACTCAGGATGAACACAGCAAAGCCAATTCCCACGAAGTAGTAAGCAAACCTGGGATAAGGGAACAAAAGCCCATGTGACCCACTGTATCTCAGGAGAGAAGTTAGACACACAGAGCAGCAACTAGTCTTCATTAATCACACCAAAGCAAATACTGAAGCCTGTGATGCATTATTGAGAAGGCAAATATGACTTCTGCTTAGATAACACAGTAAGAGAAAATCCTCCAATACATTATTAACAGGATAAATAAAGATCCTTACTTTGTCATATCAGCTTCTATATCCACACCTGGAGCTGACGGGCAGCTGGAACTGTTTACTGAAGTATCTGTGAAGGGGAAATAAAAAGTAGGAATATTTGTGGAAGTGTTATATAGATCAGTTGATTCATGGCAATATGAGGTTGTCAGTTTGAAAACGTTTTGAATTTTGCAAGTGGGGTCTGCAATACAAACTTAAATACAAAATGATTTGGCAAATACACATTTATTTTTAGTAATTAGTGCCTGATAACTGAGGTTGGTCATACTCACTATTATCTCAACAAAGTTAAAAATAATTCATAAAGTGCACTTCCAATGCTTTGCTTTTGCCCTGGTCTAGTCATTAAATATGGATTGAAAAGACTGGGTTATTTCCAGCAGAATGAGTGATGCTCATAACATACTTCCTTAGATATGTACCAGTTTATAGCCTGGGGGGAAAAAAGAATCTTAGCCTCAGTAGCAAAGCACAACCCCTATGTAGAGAAATTTAAACTTTTTACCATTGGATTGCATGCCACTTAGCACAAAGCTGTTTGTCATCTCTCCAAAGATAATGATCAAAAGCGGCATTCCAGTACCATTTGCAGCCGCTGAGACCAAACCAACTATCATCAACAGGACATCCACCCCATCAGCATAGCAAAACTGTGTAAGCATTAAAAAGAAAGAAAAGAGAAAAAAGTGACATTACGCCTGACAGTTCATGCATTTGCTACAGTGCAGCAGACTTGCAAACCATGCTTCATCCACATATTCTAAGCAGCAACGCTCCAACTGAAGGTAAACTCAGTACATAAGGATTTTTTAATAGCCTAACACATCTTTAAATCAGTACTCAGGTTGCTAAGAGAACACTGGCAGGACACAGATTCTCAGTCTAGAAAAAACTACATGTTTGCAAGTGATGATGACCTTTGTAGAATGGATTGTATTTTGTGTTCCATTGAGTTACATATTTACTAAGATAATGCCTCTACAATGTAAACAAGAGCGAGTTATTGACCATCACCTGGTCATTTATACCTACCAGTAGAAAATGTTTTCAGATGAGATAGATTGTATCTTAAGACTTGTCTACCCCTGAAGCTTTGTTTTGTTTAAACAAGGATGTGAATTTAAACTGCTATGGATACCCGGGGATGTGGTTAATCTGAAACTGGAATATTTTATTCCTGACTGGCCTAGCCAGCTCAAAGTGTAAATACACATGGAATAAACCAGAGAAGAATAAAACTTTTCTTGTTTCAGAGTAAGCAAGTCCACGTGCAAGAGATATTTTTGTTTGGGAATACCTGTCCTATAGAAAACTGACACAAAACCGTATCACTGGTTTTGATTTGGTTATCTCAGAGACCAGGTATAGAATCAGTAGTCCTCAGGCTTCTTCCCTGGTTTTTGATTCCCTATGAATTGTAATTCATAAACAACTCTCAATACCAAATAAAGAAAAGAAAGTATAAAGCAGACGACCAAAGAGGACACTAACCAATTCAAGAATGCCAACCATTCGTTTCTCTGGCTTCTCATCTTCCTTCCTAAAGTACAAAACACCAATTAAGATGAGAGGGTTTTTTTAGCAAACCTGTATTAATCTCTTCTACTCCTTCCCCTGCCCTTCTGACTTCCTCATACACCCAAAGTTAAAAACAAATACACCTACTTTTTCTTCTTGGGCTTTAACTGGTCAATGTGTTCGTCATTTTCCTCATCCTGGAAAGAAGGATTGTCACACCCCTTGCTTCCAGATTCTGTGAAATAAAAAGATTTTTTTTAGCTTAATAATCCATCTATTGTATTAGCTTCTTGTGTCTTTCACTGCTGATTCTTTTGCATTTAAAGACTAGTTTTTTCTCATGTTCAAGAAAAATTCACCAGGCTCTTTCTCTTCAGTTCATCTTTATTCCCAGAAAAAACTTCCATGTCCATTTCTGAGATGGAAACTACTTCATTTTTATAATTAAAATGTATTTATACAGAAAGATTATCAAAGACTAAAAGAGAGAGTTATTTCTTCCTTCAAAAACCTGCACAACTGAATGCAAATTAGGAGAAGTCCTAACAAAAGGAGTGGAATTGCTTATAGTGAAGGTTATAATTGCTGTAGGTAACACAGCACATGGCAGTTAACTGGAGAGTCATGTCCTTGACTCTAATAACCATCTTCACTATTCTATTGCAGTAGTGGTTAACGTGTCCCACTTCCTTTGTGCTGGGGGCTTCAGAAAGATATATGAAAGCATAATCCTACTCAGGAAGCTTATAGTTCTAAATGCATAAAATAAGATGTAACAAATATATAACGAAACAGATAAGGAACCGCAGTGGGGAACCAACTGTAAAACAAATGGAGAAAAGGTGCTCCCCGTACCAGCCACTCCCAATTTATATTTACCTTAACTTTAGCTGCTGAATAACTATGAATAGAATTTTCTACCTGTTTTAATGTTAATTGGCCTACAATGGCTGCTTCAGACAACCATTTGAAAGCAATAACGTTCTTTCAGCTTACTCAGCATACCTGAGGAGAATTTTCATGCCCAGGCTAGGATCCACCTGAACAGTTTAACAAGAAAATTAACTGTGTTGAACTTGATGGAATGATTCAAGCAGAAAATGTTTTATAGGCGTGGCTTTAATTCACTCATTTATAGGAAACTCATTGTGTTATCTCCTTCAAAACCATTATGGCAATCAGGAGAGCTTTATACTGGTCTTTATATTCAAACCTGTGGAACATATTCTTCAAACACACATGTGGTGCTCCTTCTTACCAGGATCAGAGAGGTCCCGTTCTGTGGAATTTGCAGAATAGCCCTTCATTGTTCTTTTTGTTGTATGCTTATGAGCACCTTAATTAGAACCTGCAATAAACCCCCCAACAAAACACTTTGATTTAATAAACATTTAGAATTCACATCTGTGGGTTTTTCCATGATTCATCACATTTTGGTCTCAACATTATTCTACTTAAATAGAATGACTAAAAAGAAAATAAAATAGGTAACTGCATGAAAAAAACTACTATTAATGAGATATTAAGCACACTATTACTAGGCAACTTAGGTAAGTAGCCTGTTTTAGTAGTCTTTTATGAAATCATTCATATAAAAGTCGTTGTAAATGATCTATTACAGAATAAATCATTTCCCTCATCACCTTATGTTTGATTAGAGTTAAATGTACAGCCATACCATAGGCACAAGTACAATGATAAAGACATGCACTCATTATGTCATGTGGTACTAGGATGCACTTAGAGGCAGCAAGTGACTATTCTAAACCTCCCGAGGCTTTTCTTGATCTATCAAATATACCGGTTAAAAAACCCAAACAAGAACAACAACAAAACCCCAAGCAAAGAGCCACACATTAATCTGACAAAGCCTAAAGCAGCATTGACGGGAAAATGCCTAATCAACCTCAGATAAAGGGGAAAAAAAAGGGGGGGGAAACCCAACCAACCAACCACGAACACCCTGTTCGATTTTTGACTGTGCTTTTCCCCTCTCGCTACCCCAGCTCACCTTTACAGCCCACTCTGGCTCCCGCCCTCGTGGGCTGCTGCCGCCCCGACGCCCCGGTCCCTGCGGGCGGCTCCCCCGCGCCCGTCCCGGGCTTTATAGCGCCGGCACCGCCCGCCCTCGGCTCGGGTTGCAGATCAAGGTCGGCGCTGCAGCCAGGCAGAGCCGCCCAGGATAAGGGGCCTAGAGAGGGATGCCGGCCGGCTCCTGCCCTCTGAGGAAGCCTCCTGAGGGTCTCCGAGCCTGCAAAGCGCGCACGGAGAGCCCGTCAGCCCCTTGCCGGAGCATCGCGTCCGTCCCTGTCTCACAGAACAGTTAATGTTAGAAAGGGACCACTGGATGTCGTCTGGCACAACCTCCCTGCTCGAGCAGAGTATCTAGGGCCCATAACTTAGAATTGATAGGTACTGGCATATTTTGAATATTCCCAGCAAAGGAAGACTCCACAGCCTCTCTGGGAAACCTGTTAGAGTGCTTGGTCACCTGCACCACACAGAAGTTCTTGCACCTATTCAGGTGGAACTTTCCATGTTCCCGTTTGCGCTTGTTGCCCCTTGCCCTATTGCCTGGCACTCCTGAGAAGAGCTGCTCTGCCCTCTTGGCACCAGATATTGACAGGCATTGATGAGATCCCTCTCAGGCAAACATGACCATCTCCCTCAGCCTTCTCTCATAAGTGAGGTCCTCCAGTACCCCCATCATCCTCATAGCCTTACATTAGACCTGCTGCAGAAGCTCCATGCCTCTCTTCTACTGAGAAGCCCAGAACTGGACATAGAGTCTCACCGTTACTAAAACAAGATGAACTTAAATATAGAAAACTCAGCTGCTAAGCAGACATGAAGGGGTATTTGAAGCTTGTCCAGGGAAACATTCAGATTTGGGAATGTTATCTGCAAGGTCCTGCTACATTTGGGAAATTGCATCCCTGTACTTGGAGAATTTCAAATGAGACTGAAGATATGCTGGTGAATTTCAACTAAGAAATACTGTTAAATAAAGACTTTTGTGTTCCACTTCTAAATGACATGACAACAGAAGCCAGCTAAATTAAAAATTGTCTTCAGAGAAGCTAAGCAACAGGTTTTGCTCATTTGGTTCTCACTTCTTCCCCAAAATTTGTGCAGGATTTATTTTATTTTTTTTTCCCCCAGAAATAAGTTAAGAAATAAGTTTCTTGTTTTGGGTTATTTGAGAGGGTGATGTTGGTTTTGTTGATGTGGTTTTTTTTCTTCCCTATCTGAAGAAATCAGGTAAACAAATCAGGTTTTTTGCATAAGCTTAAAAATAACCGTTCTTCAGCTCCCCCACTGGTACATTTTATAATTTGTATAATTTGCTTTCAGGAATGCCTCTAGGGTTTATGATATATAAACTCCTAATTGTTCTTCCATCCACTCAAATGCCAGTATCCCAAAGAAGACTCCCAGATATTTAAACTATTTACTCAGCTGAAATATTTCTCAAGTAACAAGTTCAAGATCTGGCCTAATTTAATCTTGCCTTGTCTACCTCCCACTCAGTATTTGGATTATGTTTATGTTACAATCATTGGTCATGATGCTCTGACAGAACCTCAGAAGAAAATGCATTATTGGGTATTATTGTCTCCTGCCCCCTGTATGTTCAGGTAGAGTCAAACTCCTTTACGGCACACCTATGACATTTTAATGCTTTCTTATCTCATTAGCATTACCTAGGATTTATATTACTTACTTATATTTTGTATTGCTTATATGTATATATATGTCATTTATATTAGCCAGGAGAAAAGGAAGTGCAGGGGAGCCTTGTCTTTCTCTACAACCACCTGAAAGGACATGGTGGCAAGGTATGCATCTACCTCTTTTCCCAAATGACAAGTGACAGGATGAGGAAGTGGCCTTCATTTGCACCAGAGGGGGTTTAGTTTGTTATGTTATGAAAAAACATCTTGACCAACATTGTCAGGCATTGGAATAGGCTGCCCAGGGAAGTTGTTTTGTCACCACCCTGAAGGCATTGTGCAGCTGTGGCATGTAGGGACATGACTGAGTGGTGGACTTGACAGTGCTGAGTTAATGGTCTGACTCAATGATCTTAGAGGTCTTTAGGTCTTTTCAAACCTAAATTGTTCTATGACTCTATTGCTCAGTGTTAAGCCTGCATTATGTGCATACACCTCTGTTCTCTGTTTGAAAAAATTAAGAAGGGCTTTGGCTTCTGCTGCCATGAAGAATATGAATTTACAGATATTTGGAAGAGACACAACAGCAAGGTGAAATTACTTCACTGTCCCAGCCTTGGGCTTCACAATTTTGTGGAGTATTTCCTTCACCAAAGGTAACAGGTTTTCTTCTTACTCATCTCAATGAGAGTGAGAACATCTCCTTACCACATCTCAGTTTTTTGTTAAAACCGATCATAAACTACTATTTTCGAAAGAAACTATCTTTGTATATAAAATTTTAGACAGAGGAACATCCCACCTGGAAAGCAAACTCCTGGTGTGGGATTGAGAGCACACAGATAGCCAAGTAGAAGAACGGAGGTAACATGAACCCAAAAAAACCCACTAGGACTCTATTTCAAAGCTGTAAAATACTCACACATTGTACTCAGCATCACTGGCAGATAGGGAATGTTTAATACTTCCAAAACACAGACACTTTCACTTTTCAAAGCTTCACACAGAGTAAAATTATTCACACACAGTAACAACAAAGTGTCAATCGCAATTCAGATCCATTGCTCTACACTCCACAGGCCTGGCAAGAAAGAGCCTGAGTTCCCCTGCATAGAAAAGTTGGTCCAAAAAGGGTGTGAGAGAAGAGCAGGGCAAAGAACTGATCATGCAGAAAAAATCACAGGGTGTTGAGCAGGAATTTGTTTCCTTCTCTCTCCCTCCCCTCCCCATTTCTTCCTTTGGAAGGGATGCTATGATCTATGCAAGTTAATGAACATCTTCAAAGGGGGAAAAACCCCACCCAAACTATAAACAAAGAGATTAAATAGAGAATGAACAAAAGAAGGAATAAGAAATGGTCTCCTGGAAAAATATTCCTCATCAAACTGACTGAGAAACATAGGCTCATAGTCTAGTACCAGTTAATCACTCTATGCTTAAGTAAAAAAAAATAAATCAGCATATTCTGATATTTTTGCAGAAGCAAATTCTGGACTAAAATACACATGTAAAACAGAGAAGAGTTACATCAATAAGAGAGGAACAACACAAAAAATTATAGTTTGCAATTTTGCCTTTGTAATTTTGGGATGAACACATTATGATAAAAATATCATAATGCAATTTGGAGAAGAAATATTATTCTTCCTTTATCCAAAAATATTATCTATCTTTGGAAAATACTATATGCATCTGAAAGCTATTCTATTCCAAAGACCCAATAAATATCCATGTCTCCATGTGTTTGGTTCATCTGTGCAGATGTCACTGACAAGAAGAACAACATTAAACACAATCAAATATAATTAATTAACATGAGCCATAACAGACTAAGAAATGTATCTACTTTAAAATACTATTATCCATAAATGCATTATTAAAAACAAGCAGAGGAAACACCCTACTGGAAACACCCTGTTACACAAGCTGAAAATGAGGACTTGTTTCCCCAAGAAAGCCATTAACCCTGAAAAGAATGCAATGCATGGTGTGCAAAACCAGGTGACACCCAGCTTTACTGAAACATTGCCTCAAAATGACAGTCAAATACAAAGAAGGTGTACTGTATTATACTGGTATTATAGCTCCTTACCTTTTTTGATTTCTCCAACAGACCAAAAGAGAACCACAAGGCACCTCTCTGCACTCAAAAACCACATGTGGGAAGTCAGGGCTAGTATTTGACCCACTGCCTTAATTACAGCTGATCACCACCATATTTCATGCTGGCTTGTAATTCATAGGGAGGACCTATAAAAAATGGTGTTGCACTTTGGTCTATGTTGCTTTATGACTTTTGCTTATATGACCTGAGATTCAGCCAGAAAAGGCTTGACAGAATCACTTTGAGATAAGGAAGTCCTGGTTTCTCATTTATTTGTTGGCATTCAGACTAAAAATGGAAAATTGCTATTGTAGGGTTTGGGGGCCACTAGTTATAATCCTCTCCCACATGTCCACAGCAGTACAGTGTCATATGTACACTACTAAAGCTCAACAGTAAAACTATTAGTAATCACTAGGAGTAGCTGTAGTCATGGCACAGTACTTGGCATTAGGAGACTGGATTTTGGTGGGCATAAATGGAGTGGCTTAATAAAGGAAGCAGCCAACTAAATGTTGTAATTCTCCAAACTGAAACAATCTTACAGTTACTCTGCTGTAACGCTGGCAACTGCTGAGCTATTGGAGATTTGATGCAATGAAGGGAGAAGGTCTGAGTAGAGGTGGATGTTGGAAGAATGAAAAGTCAGATCAAGAAATATGTCCCAACACTTGAACTTTCTGAGCAAGACTGAGCTTTGTTGTCCAAATGTCCTAATGCTGTAACCAGGCAAAAGCATTATTTGTGGTTTCCCAGAAACTGGGGAGTAGGAACACATCTGATTCTTTTAACTAAACAGTCACATCAAAGATAGCTATTTATTTAGAACAGTTTCTAAACAGAACAACTTGCAACAATTCATTAGTTTTACAAGGTCTCTGTAGTACATATTTTTCTCAATGAATAAAAACAAGGAAATGCATTTTATTCTCGCCTGTGAAATTTGCAGGTCTGTTTTAGGAGGCACTTCAGTGTGAAGAATTTGGCAGAATTACTATAATTCTTCTTGCCTTAAAAAAAAAGAAGTCAAGCCAATGTGATTCATTGTTTTTTTTTTTCCAATGGAGATATTTTAATGCTTTTTTTCTTTTAAGTGAGTGAGATAAGTAGTAAGATCATATCAAGCAAAGAAGGCAGTCATTCTGTTGAAAACTTTGTATGCCTTGAACAAGAAAATGTCTCACATTATGGAAATGGTGACTTAAGCCAATAAAGATCAGTCCCCTGAAGTAGTTCAGGGGACTGGATGTTGTTATACATGTATTTCAAAAAGACAGGTAGGAAAGAAAGGGAAAGGGAGGAGGAACAGCCTTATGTAAGAAAGTTATTAATTCTAGGGCCTTCTGCCCTGTGTAGGGAGAAAGACAGAAAAATAAGTTTTCAGCTATCAGTTCAGGAGTATTAAGTGGGCAACAGAGATGAGAGGTAAAAAATGCCCCTTAAATTCTTGGAAAGTGCCAGGAACAGAATTTTCTTTCAAGAGTCAAAAGAAGTAACTGGAGATGGGCTTTTCTGCATTTCATCCTGAGAAATGGAATGGAAGGAGATTTACATAAAAGAGAAGGCGATATTCTGTAGTTCATGATTATTTAGAGAAAAAGAGAGGAATGATAGCAGAATAAAGGAAAGTTTGAATCTAGGATTATTTTTACTCAACAAGATTATTCTTACTCATGGCAAGGCAGCCTAAGTACAAAAGGGATAAAAAGAGCTGGTAATTAATAGAACCTTGTTATGAATGTGAAACACAAATAAGAGAACATTTCATGAAGGAGCACGAGATTCTTTTGTCGGAATAATCTATCGATAAGCAGAAGCTGGGAAGGACTTTACAGGCAGCTTTTCTGCAAAATAGCATCTGGGAGATGTACTGGAAGGAAAACTGAATAGAAGCCAACGCTGTCAAACTGGGATGAAAAAAAGCACAGAAGAGTCATATGTGAAACATATGGAGTAGTCTTTTCTCTGTGTAGCACTGTCAAGTCCTGAGCTGGAGGGCTGTGCCTAATTTTGGTTGTTTCAAGACAGATGTGGGTGATAGGAATTAAGGAAGAAAGTGAAACTGAAGGCATATAAAATATATGACCCTTGAAGGAAGACAGATGGAATTGGGTTTGGTATTGTGAAAATATGCAATTGATTCTAGAAAAATCGGAGAGACTGTTGCAAAACCCGTATAATCCAGTGTCTTCCATATCTACTGTGGTACTGAATTACAGTAAGAAAGGAAAAACACAGAATGCACCGGGCCAAGTAACTGATGAAACTCTTGGTGTCTAGACTTTTGATTTCTTTTTTCTTTTTTCTTCTAAAGTGGAGCAATTTTGTCTACAATGAAAAGATTGGATAGATGATTTTACCTTGAAGATTGGGAAAAGATGAAATTGTCTTCTGAGATCTTCATGAGCTTTATTTTCTCTGTTGTGCTGATAAATATAATGAAGGGCAAAACAAAACAGAAGTGGTTTAATCACAAACAATTTGTATGGTGATTAAAGACATGAGTTTAGCAATAAACTGAGTCTGTGGAACAACTGGCAACAGTTTTGGTGAAGGTTTCCACTGGCGAAAGATGGGAAAGTGGACAAATGGCAGTGACTTCACAAACCAGTCTGGACCCTGGGGTGGATCATTGACGTGGCTCGATGAAATGAATATAAATTTTCAGGCTTCTTTTTGGAGTGCATCAGTTATTTCACCTTCAGGTGAAAGTGGGGTTTGGTTTTGGGAATAGTTTATTTCTGAGTTTACTCCCAAGGGCTCATTTCTATAGAACGCTTTTGGTTCTTTCCTTCTCTTGCCATCCTGGAACATTGTCCTTGTGGCTTTGTTTCTGCACTGACATGATACATTCCAGAGAATGTATCATGTCAGTGCAGTGCATATCCTTAGCTTTGGCCTATAAAAATGTTTCTCTGTGTTTTTTCCTTCCATATAACAACACTGCCAAGATGCCAAGGAAACTCAGGCTAAGTGGTATTTCGTAGAAATGTAACCATCCAGAGGGACTATTTCTGAGCAAAATGCATAAAAGCTGATAAAACCATCAAGTCCATGGACCTCTTCTTCAGGTAATGGATATGTTTTCAGCAGTGTAGAAATAACTCCTTGTGCTGGTTTGAAAGCAAAACCAGTGAGAGACTCCAAGTCAGAAGTACAATTTAATAAGAGCAAAAGAAAAGAAGTAAAATAAAGTAAAATAAAATAAATTCAATAGTATAAAATACCACTGACAAAGTCAGAATACAACCTGACACCCTGTTAGTTAGGGTGTTAGTAGCAGTCCAGATGAAATGGTCTTGTCGAAGCAGTGGTCTTGTAGAAAGGTCTGGTAGCTCTTGTCCTCCGTGAATCCAGTGAGGGAAAAAGCTGACTCTGCTGTCCTAAACCCAGGATTATATGCAGGTGGGAATGCTTGGCTCCTCCCCCTGGGTGGAGCATCTCACAATGGGCTATTATCATTCTAATGGGTTCTTGATGGCCCATTGAACAGAAACGGCTTCCCGAGGGAGTTATCTATGAGTCATAGGGCAAGGCATTGATGGGCCATTAGCAGAAGATAAGGGAAACATTGCCCCACCTGGTTCCAACACCTCAGATGGTGATAGAATACATACTTTGGGCACATCTTACATTTTTAACCTAAGACACTCCTGACACAATTTTTTCACTGGTACAATTTCATAGTGTTTCATGAATATAACCCTGGGATGAACAAAACTGTGTAAAATTAAACCTTTCTGTGTCTGAAAGGTCTTACTCAAGCAATCTAGCCCATCTCACATCAAAAAGTTAGGTGATAATGAACTGTCAGCAGTTCACAATACAAAAATGTGGAGAAAATATCAGATGTCTTTACTACAAGGATGGCACCAGCCAAGTTCCTGTCTGAACTGAACAACATTTTGAATGTGCTGCAGAGTGCTGGACAGGATGTGAGCAGCACAGAGAAAGTTCACGTTTTAGTCTCAGACTCCCAAAGGGAATTACCAAGTGACAATTACTTTCTTTTAAATATTTGTATTTCTGAACATAATACCAAATCCTGAAGGCAAGGACCTCTCTTTTACTTTACCCTCTCACCTTCCAATAATAGAGTATTTTGCACATATATATAATTTAAATAACATGACTGAATCAAAAGGGTGTTATTCATACATGTAGCATTTGTTTACACTGGAAGATGTTCTGATAAATGTTTATATGCTCCCAAGGGTCAGCGAATGTGGTAATTTTCATCTAAAGGAACCAGTGTAAACATCTCTTCCCTCTGAGCATGCTCTTAAAGGCTCATGAGCTTGTCACTGAAACTTTCCCTTGTCAGGAGAGGACATGATAAAAATTAAGGTTTTGAAAAATATTTAAAGATGTGTGCAGTGTCCACTGACACTATTTAATCTAGGAAAAAGAAAGTTAAAATGCAGAGGCAGAAAAAAGTGATGAACACACACATAAAATATTTAACCCTACCTAAAATAAAACCTCTAAGACGAATAACATAAGCATAGGAACATTGTGGATTTTGTATTTAAATAACATATGGACAAGTCTTGACAGATGGAGAGAATGACTGTCTCTGGGTTGAACTGGTGGTGATGTTTGGGAGCATAGTTTTCTTAAATCATAGTTTTTCCTATCTGCTCCCCCAGCCAGCTCTGCACCCTAGCTGTCCCCTCTTCTGAGACACAGAACCTACTTGTTCTGCTGATATTGCTTTTTCCCTCATTTAAAACCCACACCTTTCCTTTGTTTAAAATTCCCATTTCTTTTGGCATGCCTCAGGTGTTGCAAATCTTGGCTATCCCCTAGCATTACATCTCATAGTCACCTCCAAGGTGTATGGTCCCTGAGAACATGAATGGGAAAAGCATCCTAGGATTAACAAGAAATTGTCTCAGAACAGAGTAGATGGGAGAAATTTCTGAAGGCAGCTGCCTTGTACTACTTGCATGCAAATTACAATTGATCACCAGAATAAATTACCCTAATTATAGACTTGGCTTAAATCAGATTAGAGAAATTGTTGCTTCTGCCCATAAAGTTGTGTTATGCAGTCATAATACTGTCTTGCCTTGGGGTAGTTAGGTTTTTTCCATGAGAGACCATTCACATGTACTTGGCCACATTCTCTTCTGAGGAAAAATATTTTGGCATTTCAGGAAAAAGCAGTAGGATTCCTGCTAGCTGGTTGTTCCTGCATTTCAGACTGTGGTGCCTGGTGGCTAATCTTGATGCTGGCTGTGAAGGCACTGAGTTCTGGTTCAGAGGTAACAACACTGACAGGGCTGAGGGGAGGAACAGAGGATCACACCTGTTTGTCACATAGGTAGATGAATTGTGGTGAGAGACAGAGTGGGAACTCCATGTCCCAAAACTGCCTCTGTCAAATTTCCGTGCTTAAAAGGAAGATGATGACATCTTCTAAATTTCCTTTCCTTTTGAGTAGGTAGGCTCTCAGGTATCACTACAATCTCCCTTTCCTACTTTTTCCCCCTTCCAATTTGAGAAGCAACAGTATTCACTGAGCTTGGTTATCTGCATACTCTGCAGACTGTGATCTAAAACTACATCTGTTTCCCATAAGTTCCTGGCTCAGTTCTTCAGCTGACAGGTGAACAGGGCTTAGGAGCATGTTTTGTCCAGTGTTATCTTTAACAATTCACACTCCTAAGAGTGAAGGAGGCCCTTTACATGGACTGAGGGGTCCTCGGGTGACTAAAGGGGCTAGTGAGATACAGATCCTGGTTTTTGTTGTGATGTAAACTCTAGATCAGGACTCTACTGTATTCATGCAGGGCTGAACTTTTAGCTCTAAATGTGTTTGCAATATTAAACTAATTATGTAAGTGTACCTTTTTGTATGCATCACTGCACATCATGCCTGGGCTCTCACCAAAATTTCCTTCTGTTGTACCACTTTCTAAACAGACTAGAAGAACTCTGAAGAAATTCTGGTTGGACCAAAATTAACAAAGCTGACAAAAAGGTCTGATGAAAGATATTTCCCTTCAAGCAGAATTTGAGGCTTCCAAGGTATGCACAAAAACATGCCTGAATAGCTCTTAAAGATTCAGAAAATTATGAGCCTGTTCAAATTAGCAACAGCATCCCAAAAAAGATTAGGTTACCAGAGATTAGGTTTTGAAATATATAGATCTTGCTTTTCATGCCTATGATTATAAGAGAAAGCATAGGAACATTGAAAAATAATGGTAACTGGTTTTAATTCCTCTTTATTCTTTTCAAAAGGATGTCAAATTATCTCTGCAATACTACCAAAAGCTAGTTGAAGATCCTGAATGGTCTCACCATTGACTAATGGATGTCTTAGTGCAGGAATAAATTCAGGTAGTACCTCACTTAATTTACTGGCTCATAAGATAGCTACATTCAGAGAAGTAATACCTTTTTTTTTTTTTTAAGGGATTTTAAGGCATCTTTAGTTGCATTGTATAATGACAGTAAGTAGACATGCTAAAAAGTAACTATTTAGGATCAGTGTCACCAAAAGTAAACTCAAAGTGCAATAAGAAATTCAGCTTTAATATGGTTGCTACTGAAATATTTCTTTTATTTATTGAGGGATACAAATTTGTTTAGGTAAATAAACAAAAAGCAAATGAACTTTTTCCTCTCGTTCCTCCTTATAACAATCTATCATTCACTATGACCCATTTGTACTATTCTGATGAACTGACACTTATGGAAATAATTAGAAGATCCCAGCAGTACCTTGTACCCATTACCAAATATCCTCAAAGTCAATATGCACTGTGTTTCCCTTTTTAATGTCATTCAGAAAAGCTTCTAATGAATTGCAAGTAAATTCTTACCACATGTCCAAGAGAGCAATACTTGGACAAGAGGAGGAACTTTCAGCCAGTAACACTGTAAAAGCATTGGATTTTTTTGCTGTTTGTATTGGATGCTATCCTGTTACCAGTAAGAAGACACAATCTGAACATTCATCACTTTTACACTTCCAAGGCATTTAGAGGAAATCCATGCCAGTGCCATGGAATACAGCATTCTGCAATGTTGCCCTAGGTATACACTTGACAAAAATGAATAAGCTCAGAACTCAGCTATTTCTCCCGAGAACTTGGAGTTTTATGTATTTTTTAAATAGGAAAATTTTTATTGTGTCTTTTCCAGCCAAAGACCCCAGAATAACCTATCATATCCTTAACCAGAATCCAACAGGGAATAATCCCTCTCTGGCCAAAAGCACATAAAAGTTCATCCATGGAACAAGACAAAGCCAAAAATTACTGAAGTGCTAAAAAACATTCAAGAGTGAGGGGAAGAAGCTCTTATCCACCAGCAGCTCAGCATTCTGTGGGATGCACAACATTTAAATTGCTGCTCTGCTGGATATGGGTCATGAATGTGGCTCTGGGAGTAGGACATCTCTACAAGCAGACATCTGAAATGATGTGCCTGAAGGTGGGAACGGTGTCCCACGTTAAACCTAAGCGAACATCACTGCGTTTCTGCAAATCTTAATGCATTTTTCCCCAGGGGAAAACGTGGAAAGATGATGGTTCAGGATGGTCAAAAATTTCAGTAAGCATGTTTTTTTGTTTAAACAAACCAAGTCCATAATCCGTCCTGCTCTACTGTGCCCTTGAAATGTTACTCTAGAGGAATCACAATAGTCTTAGTTGTCGTCCTCTTGGAGAGCAAAAATTTAGGTTGAGCTTAGGATAACTGTGTCTCTTGCTGTCTGAGACTCAGTACATAAGGCTCACTCTTTCAGAAAAAAAAAAAAAAAAGAAAAAGAACATCTGACTTGGTTAAGCCTTCCATTATAAAAAAACTTATGGGTGTTTCCTTCTGAGGATTTTCATTTTATGTGCCAACATGTGTTTTGAAAATAATGTGAGTTTAAAGTAACCAACAACATTGAAAAAGTCTTGTGGCATTGGTAAATATTATGGACTTGCATTTAGTGATTTGAGTGTTTATATGCAGGAAAATCATGTGGCTTGTTGTGAGAATGGCCACAGACATGAAAAGAGATTAGCTAAATCCACAATGTAAAAAAATATTTTAATTGCCTGCTTTGATGATCTCTTTTGTAAAAACCCAGAAATGTTTCTGTTTTGGATAAAATTTGCTGTCTTCAATAAAATATCCTCATTGAAAAAGAAAAACTACGCTATTACAGTCAAGAGTTATCCTACCCATTAAGGTAGATTTAATACAACAAGTAAAATAATGGAATTTATCTACACCAATATAGCCTAATATTTCCACTGTTACTGACAAGGAAGAGTTACTAGTTTAGTAGAGAGTCAGAGAGAGTGGTATGTCTTGTTTTTCTTTGCTTTATTTCCAAGTATCACGGGGATAGTATAAAGCATGAGGTAACTTTAAAATTCCATACAGGTGAATTGTGGGAGTAAGAATCCAAGAAATGTTTCTAAAATGATGCTGTGATGACAAACTCAATATTTCTTTGGTGTTGAATAGTATTCAGGTTATTTCCCGATGGTTGTCACTTTTTGAAGAAGGAATCTCTTCCTATGGATTTCGGTCAGAAGAACACCTTGCACTAAATGCAGAATTCAGGGAAATTTTCAAAATGTATTTAAAATTATTTTGTGGGCAAATTGATTTTTTATATATAGCTACAAGTGACAATATTTTTTTAGAAAAATAATGTTCTCCAAATGGCTAGATTACTTTTATACTCTTTAAATTTCCCCATCCTAAAAACTTTCCTAAAAATATTGCAAAACAATGGTTCAAAATAGCTTCCTTAAGATAGTATTTTAAACTTTAGGAACTGAGGATATAGGAACATGTAAATTAAGAAGTGTTATTTTATTACCAGCCATCTGCTTTTATGTGCATATCCTGAATTAAATTAAGGTTCTTTCACCATGAAGCCAGAAGGTTCACAGGAGAGGCAAATCAGACATTGAAGTTGTTGATTGAGCCTTGATTCAAGAATACTAATGTAGGAAGTTAAACTGGAACTCCACACAAAATTTTCATTATGTTTTACCCTTTATTCCTGTAATGATATAACTCCCCTGGGCTTCTAACAATAAGAAATTTGCTCTAAGTATTTAGGAAAACAATTGCTAGACATGAGATAGTCCAGAAAGTGGTGATTTGTTTTTCAGTTCTTCAACCTCTAACTTGTGTGATCTTGGGCAGATGATTTTCTCCTATTTATTTTTTAAAAAAGGAGAGATTTTACTGAAGATTTAAATTATTTATATATTTATGAAATACAATTTATGAAATACACCTTTCCTGATCCACAGAAGTGCTCTGAGAATACAAAGTGAAATGTTCAAATTCTACAGACAGAAAAGTCAGGTATGTACATAGTACTAAACATCAGTCAGCAGATGAAAAACAAAATCCAATAAAATTTTATTTTCTTCTGAGAGAATGAACTGTGTGGGCTAGAGCTCAGAAATACAAGTTTTCAATTGGGAATGGCATTTGCCCACAAAAGAGGAGCTAGAATTACTGTGGTGTTAGCAGATGTGTTAAAGCCAAGGTTTCAGTTCTCCGGAAGAACTTACTGATATGAGTCACACCTGTCCAGATTTTGCTCAATGTTATGGTGTATGAAAGAAACTGTTGATCTTTCTTAAGAAAGAACAGAACTGTACCAGGCTGGTCAGGAAATCTTGGCAGATCTGGAAGGCCACAGCAGGACATAACTTCTGTTTAAAACTCGGGTGATTCATAAATCACTGTGTGGTCTGTAAGCTACAGAAGAGCTACTACTGCATTTTATGAAAACATCACCTTCTATCTTTCTTTTACTCCTCCACATGATTTATTTAAAAGAGAGGAAAAATATCTCATTAGCTGAAGCTGTTTCTTAGCTCAGTAAGAGCTCAAACAGCGAGGACATACCAGTGGGAAGATCGTGAGAAAGAGCTGAAGAAGTTGGTGAATTATCAGTATGCAGGGTCATGCACATGTACAAGCCTGCTCAGGCAGCATTTGCAGGCTGGGCTCCTGCTGAAGCACGTGATAAAAAAGTGAAGGGCAATCTAATTAAAAACTTGAAATGCTGTGCTGAGGCCATTCCTGTTTACCTCCCCCTCAAAAAGACGTGCCCTCCGTTGCGTGCTACACAGTAATAAACAACCCTATAGAAAGGCACTGTGGCAAACAGGATACCTCCTGCTCTAATTCCCAGGGCTGTTCTTTTCCCCCCTCTGTCCTAGACCTTAAATAACTCCTGCTTTCCTCCACCACTGGCCTCACCAGCCCTCCTGGGCACTCCTGGCCAGGCTCTGTTGTGCTCGTCCCTGCCACGTGCCTCCCAAAGGTCACCAAGGACAGGTGCCCTGTTGCTGCTCTGCATGTTGCCAGTGAGTAAACATAGTAAAGTCCCAGCCCTGCCTCTGTAAGAACTTGCAGAACAAAATGAAGAATCCCTGGGCATCAAAGGAAAATCCAGATGTTTCCCACCCATCTCTGGTCATGCTTAGGATTAATCCATTACCACCTCACAGCAGGAACATTTTAATTCTTGGAGCAGTTATTACTTAACACCCCCAAAATTAATAATATCCTGAGTTTGAGAGTGACTGTCTTCTAAGACTAAGGACGTTTTACAACAATATTAGAGTATTGATTGGATTTCAGCTTCCTGGTGGAACAGCAAGACCTTTTACCTCCCTTATTTTTTATTAAAATATATATATATATATATATTCAAGTAAATGATAAGTTAATCATAGTGAACCTAAGCAAGACAGGCTGCTTGCACTGAGCTCCACCTATAAAGCCAGGTACTAAAATCTGAAATGTTGTGGTAAAAACGTAATTTCTAAGAGACAAGTGAAATTTTGGGACATGATGTCCCTCCCACCACAAAGCCATTGGGAGTGTTATAGAAGAGATATAATCGGTGATAAGTTCAACCAATTTTTAGTTTGAACTTTGCTACTAAATCTGGTCTCCATTTAATGCAAAGGTTTTCAGGACTAAGTTATGCTTAAAATTTTTGGTAACAAATGACTAGCAAATAGACCAGAGATTTATGCAGTAGGAAGCAGATAACTAAATATAACCACAATCGGAGATAAAATGCCTTCACTCACCAAAGGGTCCATAAATAGACAGGAAGCACTACTGATTTGTTGGATGGGTCAGAAAATGTTGAAATAAAAACACCAATTCATACTTCTTATCACTTACAATTTGTAATTATTTAAGAGCTGTAGCACCCTTCACACCAGCAGTTGGTTACTGTTGTTCTCTTCCCCCACAGACTGACTTTGTATGCAGGGAGCAGGAAATTCCGTTGAGCCAGAGGGGAAAATTTAAGTCAAGTTTCTTAACTGCCTTATCTGTTTTACAACTCCTTTACAAAATGCACTATCACTGCTTATCAGAGGGTGGTTTATGTTTAATATTTTCAAAGAGATAAAAGGTTATGAACCAGGAACCTGGCCCTGATGTTCATGCAAGGTGACAGAAAGGGAGTGAGGCTCATTTCAGCTTACCTTTCGGTACAGAAAAGCCGCCTCTCGCCTTGCACATCACCATGATGAGTAGGACACACCTCTTTCCCCAATTAACTAGTTAATTCAAACAAACATCACTGGCAGAAGGTGATCTGCTCAACTGCTTTGCTGTACAGAAGGTAAGAGTTGCCCTGGTGCAAAAGATCAATGTTTGGAAACCAATCATTGCTGGGTACAGCTCAGTAGGTCTTTTATTGTACCGGGTTAATGTATGCCAGCAGGCAGAGAGCTCCAAGAACAATCCCCACATTGTGTTGGATTTTTTTGTACGGTAAGTCAGCCCAGGGAAAATCCAGTTACCACCTTGTGAGCAGAAGGGAGTCTGTAACATCTCAACAGGGTCATGTAAGGATGCAAAAGGAGATAGAGAGATACAAGAAATTTAAAGGTGTATGTTTTTTTATTCTCTCAGTTGTTTTCTTTCCAAGACTTTTTAGACACTTTTCTAAATTTGTGCCCATCAGAGCCCAAAGTTTTAGCTGTCGCAGACACAGTCTTGTCCAGCAACAGGCAAAGAGACGTGCTTCAGGAGCTGGGGAAATCAGCATTTCAGTTTTAACATTTTGAAATTGGTATAACTTGTCAAAAAAACCAAAACCTCTAAAGTTATCAGTGAAAAAGGATGGTTTTTTTCTTACCAAAATCATGGTTTTTTCAGGAAGGTCATATTGGATATTGGAAAGTTGCCACCCATTTCATACCAAAAAAAAAAAACGTCTGTACAATATGGAATATTTCTGGCTTTAGTGATAGTGTGTGAGTGTTTTTTGGGCAGAAATATCATCAAGATTGTAAATTAATTTCTGATAAAAAGACCTGCCACAGAATTTAAGTTTTTGTTGTATGATTTACTATCTGTGAGGAAAAGAATTATTGTTTACTTCCTTATGATCAAGTCTTACTGATTTTCTGACATGTCTATGTTTAAGAAATCAGAGTCTCAAACACATAATAAAAATGAATTTTCTATCACTGCCTCCAGCACCTGGGAAAACCATGCCAAAGAAAACAGGAAAACAGGAATTGTTTCAGGTTTCCCTAGAAGAGAGCCACAAATCTGTCTTCCATGCTCAAAAAAAAAAAAAAATCAGTTCCCACTTGTTCTTCTGACCTATCTTCTTTGAACAAGATTTCAGTCAAATTTGACATCTTCTTTATAACACTTGAAACATTTTTCCTATCAGAGTGGCACTTCATGTGTAATTTTCTGAAAGACATTTATATTTCTTAAAGTCCTATTTCAAATTATCCTCATGGCTAATTTCCTTGATATTTCCAGTGTCTGGGCTGGTAAGATCTTACCTCTAAGGCAGTAAAGTTTACTTTAGCTTCAAAACAATTTTAAAATTACAGGGCTTCTAAACATAGAATTTTTGAAATACGTTAAAAAATGCTGAAAAAATTTAATTTCAACAAGAGTAGGTTTATTATTTTCATGTGATAGAATTTAGATGTTTTCAAAAACACCTATGAGCCACTGATATATCCTTTATTCCATTTCATATTTTAAATAGATGTGTATATATATATATGGAACATTATTTCAGTTATGCTATTCCATGTATTTCAGATCTTTCTTCAGAGGCATGCAAGAACCAGTCCTTTAATATTTGTTTTTTATAGAACATGTAATGATGAAGGCATAAAGCAGAGGAAGACAGCTGAAGGATGTGAAGGAGTTTTCACAGTTCTCACAGAAACATGTTTGTTAGAACCAGATCTAACTGTGGGGTTACATGAACTTTGAATACAACTTTGAATGAACTTACATGAACTTTGAATCCTTGACAAAAGGAAAGCAGAAAAAATGCAATGAGATCTTCCTAAAATTTGCGACTTTTATTGATTAGACCATTGGTATCTTATGTGAGGGAAATGCATTAATTCCAGTGTACCTGTCATTCCTTAATGCATTTACTTACTACACGGAGAAATGCAAGTAAAACTGAAGCAAATTTGCGGAAATATTATAAAGCAAACATTGGCCAAGCACAGGGGATCAGTATGGATCTTTGCCCAAAGGAAAGAGTCTAATCTGAAGTGAAAATTTTCTTCAGGATCTGTTTTGCTTTGTGGAGGAGGTTGTACCCCAAACCTGTTATCCTGCCCTAAACAGAGCATGTTTGCAAATTGACTTAACACAAGGCTGACTTTACATCACACAAAGTTTGGGTGAATGTTTCCCTGATGGTCAGAACCTTTCTTATGCTTCAAGATCCTTTTCCAGGTTGACCTTATGGTCCAAAGCAAAATTCTTACAGATAACTGTGACTTCAGCTGTAACTTGCAGCAGTAGTTATTGGAGGTACTGTGACAGATCTGAACATAAGTGCTACTTAGAAATTCAATCACCTCCTGCTCCAGTTTACTACATTAATGGAGGTGGCCTTAATATGTAAATAAAACACAATAACCCAGCTTTTCAGGTGAGCTTGAAACTCATGTAGCTGACTTCAAGAAGAGCAGGACTGTATGACTTTTTCTTTCTCACATATGTAGTTTACTTAATTTTTGTCCATAAGCTGTTTTCGGTAATCAGCATTAGTGTATTTAACTGTTTCAAGATATCAACTAAAAATAATAAAATATTCATTTACCCTCAGGGAAACAAAGCAGAATCAAACATTCATGTAAAGCATTAAGCCATGATTTGCTTCATTTACCGTGTGCAGTTCCTGTCTTGTGGAACATTTGTTTCTTAGTATTTTATGCTCTACTCGGCAGGTTAATCATGAGACCTCACTGGCACTGCAAAAATCATAAGGCTCTCTAAGCTTTGTATTTATTATATGTTTAATACCTGAAAGAAGATAAAAAATGTGGAGAACATATTCCATGGTGTAAGTCATGTGGTGGAAAGATGGACAATTCAGAGAACTTGCAGACATGGTGCACATTTTCAGGAAATGAATAAAAACATTTGTATCCAAGGAATGGGAAAAAACCCAACCCCAAACAAATCAAAACCAATGGCCAAGAAATGTTAAAGCAGACAGTGCTTTTCCTGAAAGTAAGCTATTTGCCTAAGTGCTGTTGCCTTTACAGAAATAGTGTTTTCCTCCTGATGCATCAATCAAACATTAGATAATAGAACTGAATGACAAAAAAGAATGTGTTTGGGTTTACCCTAGACTTAGTATCCAGTGTTTTTGGAGGTTTCCTCAAGTTGGCTCTGTTTTTAGCAAAGTGTATTTTTTGTATCTGCTTATCTCAAATCTGAAGGACCCAGCTGGGGCTGAAAGTAGAAAAGCCAAAATACTGTTGGAAAAATTCTGCTTTTAGTAATTCTAAATCACTGAGCAGATTTAACTCTCTGAAGGAAGATTTATTTGGATAAGTGTAGCCTCTGTTTTCAATCTGATGATGTCCATTTACAAGTGCTTCCAGCTTTCATCACAGCTCAGGGTAAATTTTGGTAATAATATTATTTCAGAGATATTTTTCCTTATGGCAACATTAATTGAAGTGGAAAAATATAGAATATTCTTAAGAAAAAGAAGAAGGCCTTCCTTCATAATTTAAATGATCCGAGATTCTAAAGTCCACTGAATAGTACATTTCAGCCAAATCCCAATGTCTCCTACAATACTGGAGAAAAAAAACCCCTTGAACCTACTTGAACCTACTTGCACCTGCAGAGTGGTCCAGCTGACAGAAGTTGAGGTATTAGGGGATACTGTGCTCTATGTAAATAATTAATGAGGCTGAGGTTATTAATGCAGTGGAAAAATTCTCCTATGTAATGAGCATGCATGAAAGTACTTTGTCATATTTGGACTGACACTTCTGTAAATGATTTTTTTGAGGGCTTATTTTTCAAAAGGCTAACCATATAATCCAGAAACTCTCTAGAAAGCTTCCTGCCCACCAGGAAGATGTGGGCATTACAGCTGAAGGAAAGAGGAGTGGGGCACTGATGGCATGCAGAGAGAAGAGCTGCAGAGCTTCAAGGGTGATGGCTGGTGGTCAGTGTGGCAGCTCCATTGGGGCTGCCTTTTCAAATGAGTAGTTTTGTCAGGTTTTTCATTTCCCATTGCAGGCAAAGAATGCTTGAGATGCTTCACTTCATCTTTGTGTAACTTGAGCAGTTCCAAATAGACTTCACAGATTTTTTGTAACACTTTTGAAAGTCCATTAAAATGACAAAAAATCTCCCACCAAAACTGATATCTGATGGCTCTCATACCTTCCTTAGCTTGAGATAATATTTAATCCATGCTATCTGATCTGATCAGCACTAAATGAGGGGAAAAAAGTACAGCCTGCTTTTAATTAGGCATTACAGTATGAAAGTATGTAAATAAAGAAGCTACCATTTGGTCAAAGCCTGCAGGCTATCAACTCAGAGGCCTGCAGGGGATCCCCAAAAGTACAAGTGGAGAAAGAAGGTGTGCCATAATAGAAGCCTTATCTTTCCATATTTAGATAAGAACTCCAGATGGGCAGATGAAGTATTAAGTAAAGCTCAGAAGTAACTAGTTTTTCACTTTGATTGAATTCTGGCCTGTAAAAATTGATAAAGTAATTGACTGAAAAAAGTACAGAGTACATGTAGAAATAGCCTAGCTGTCATTGAATAAGTAAAATGGAAAAAAAAGTGGAAGTTAAAGAGGGGAAAATTGCCCAAATATTGGGGAAAGCATAGAAAACAAACACATTTTTAATAAGAATTTCTAGTGTTGTATGGATAAGCCTGCTGCAATAAATAAAAACAGTGAACTGAAAATATGAATGGGATTACAAAATCAAATTAAATTTATCGCTTATCCTGATGACTTATTCTTCTGTCTTGAATAAATATCTGTTGCCTGTATTTGGAACCTGGAATTTTCCCAAAGTCTTCCAGCTCCTCCAAACCATGACAGGACTTGTTCTCTTTGATGAAGCTGGTTAGAAAGCAAATTCTGCAGCTGAACAGCCAGAGGACCAGGCCTTGTGCAAACCTCTCCTTGAGGTTTGGACTCTTGCTGTAGATCACTGAGGTGATCTTGGAGCCTGATTGTTGCTCTGGACTCTTCTCTGCTGATTGAACTTATAATACAAGTGCAGATGTTGGAAGCAAAGGATAGCCTGTAGGACTGTGCCTTCCTGTACTGGCAGGGCACAGCTGGAGATACCAGTACTGGACAGTGAGGGGTAGTTCACACGCTCCCCTTACTTGCAGGGATGGCTAGGGCAGCTCCCACAACAGAGAGTGGGTTTCCAAATTGAAAACAATCCTCTTACATGGAAAAATGCAGCTTCCTGCTGACCAAACCGGTTTGTAGGCTTTCAGCAAATCTTACACCTACTTCTGATCAAAGATTTTCAAATGGAACGAAGAAGTTCCATCACCGGCATTCAGTGTATAATAGCTTATAGAAACCTGTTCACTCGTTCTGGAGAGCCAGGCTGGGAGTCAATTCATATTCATTTCATGAATAAAGCACCTGGTGAGTAAGAGGACTTCTTAATGAAAGCAGATTTTCGTGTCTTAGGGTTTTTTCCCACGTGCCCATTGACTAATGGCTTCTAAGTGGCGAACATTTTAAAATGTCACCTTGTACTTGGCAGCAGACACATTTTAAACATTGTCTCTAGCACCTTCAAGTGCATTTTGTAGAGGCACAGCAGACTGTACTGTCTGGTATGAATGCCTGGATTTTGCTTTAGTGCTCATAAATTCAGTGACAGCAGTGAAGGAGAGCTTCTTGCAGAGCAGTTCTCCCAGTCCTGCTACAAAGCAACCTACCTTCAGCTGTGGAGATATCTGCAATAAGAAGCAGAAATGATGTGAGAATAAGCTGCACATCTGCTTGCTCTCAGCATTTAATCCATCCTGAGGCAGGCACGTATCTACTCACTGCCAGCAAAGCCACGTCCCACAGCTGCCCTTAGACAAGTGCTTGTTCATGGGCGTTGCCTCTCACAACTCCATTTCTGTCTTGCTCTAATTTCCTTATTTTGTCTCCCTAAAATTAATCACGTTCTTTTCCTACCCTGTGTTAGCAGATTTATTTTATACAGCTTCATGCATTGCATCTAACATGAAAAGTCTGCATGTTGGTCAGAGCATCTTTGTGCCTCTTTAACAGAAGTAAAGAAAATTTAGTAACACAATTCCATTGTTCCCAGCAAAAGAAAACTGGAAGGAACAGCATTCAGTCTGATGATGCTGGTTCCCAGATCCTGCCAACAAACACTCAGCAAAAACCTTTGCTCTACTTTTTAGAAAGAAATTAACACCACACATTAAAAGATAATATAAAGTAAATGAATAACCAATTAAGTCACCACAAGGTCCCAAGTCTTTGGTTTTATCTCAGAAAAATCTGGCAAGGCTTCTATGTCTATTTTATTTTATAAAAGGAATTTTGAATTAAAACCTTCCTCAGAACTTGCACAGTCAAAATTTACAGGGAGCAAAATTTTGTTCAGCCTGTTTCTGCACATGCATTATTTGCTAGTGACACAAGAGCAGGCCCATAATGCTACTCTGCCCTCAAGCTCTGCTCTGCACTGATGTTATGATGGTCAGGTCTAGCAAATTTACTTAGACCAGTTAGAATTTACAGCATCAGGTGAAATATCTATCTGGGCAAAGGAGCTCCCAGTGATTTGTAAGGGAATTGCAAGAGGGAGGACTACATAGCTGTGTGATGGCAATGTCTGTCTTTCATTCAATACCTTATCTTTTTCAAAACATTTATTCAAAATTTTATGCATACCTTTATTTAATACATTTTTTAAATTCACTTGATTCTTGGTAAAAATTAATTAACTTAGGAATTCCTACAGTGAGGTGTGCTAAAACCAGTGTGATAAAATTTGTGTTAACTTTGCTCCTTTTTGCCATGTTTCCCTTTCTATTCTGTAGATCTCATCACAAAAACTTAATCCTCACCTTCACATTGTATGACTGTATGACACTCAGTGTTTTGTGCTAATCCAAAATAAAGCACTCTGGTGTCTTTAAGCATACCTATACAAAAATGGCCTAGTTTTCAAATTGCTCTGCCCCTGCCCTGACACAGCCTTAGCATTCTGTACATGGTAGGACACAGTTTGTAGGGTGCAAGGTCTCTCATCCCTGCTGGCTCACACAACTCCATGTGCTGGCACATCTGTCCCACAGCTGGGCTCTTTCTGGATGACCATAGCAGCCCTGCTCTCACATTACATCTTTGAGTCTCGGGACCTTGTGGTGAGTCATGCCCAAACAGAACAGAGGTATTCCCATAAACCTTTCCCATAAAAGCTGTATGGAATGGCGCTCTGGTTTAGGAATGAGATTCTCCAATTTAGTGTTCCTGCCAAGTCACTCCAAACCACATTCTGCTCACTCAAATTACCATCCCCTAGTCTATACCATTTACATCTTGCCCAGATCCTACACTTTCCATGTATATATAGATATATGTAAGCATGGACATAATTTCCATAGGCAGTGGCTGTCCCTCCAAGATGACTGTTGAGTTAATTTAGTCCTAACAGTGGGCTGTATCCATCCTAGCTGTCTTCCACTGCAGGAGTGCTGGTGTGCTGTCAGGTGATTGCAAGCCACATAAGGACCTCATGGATGTGTACCTGGAGCAGTCCATACCTGTCCTTGGTAGCTATGGCATACACTGGCAGTGTCATTCAGCAGCCAGTATTACACAATTCAACACTGCAAACTTTTTCTACCCAAAAATTCAAATCCCTTTGAGGTAAACATCATATCTCCCTATCCTTCTGCATTACGCACCAAATGAGTCCATGTCCCTGAGCAGAAACAATCCCACAGATATGTTTGCCTTTGAAGCAAGATTAATCCCCTAACATGTTCCTCATATGCACTGCAGAGACTTCATTCCCTTCTGTGGCATGTGGAGGCTTTCATTGGGCAGGGCCAATTCAATTGGTGAAGACTGGGTGGCTCTCACTAAATGTAGATTCCCATTTGAAGGTGCGCCCCTCATTGCTTCCAGTGTCATTTTTAAGTCCATTGCACCATTCAATTTTCCCAGGGCTGGTGCATGGTAGGCAATATGACACACCCCCTCCAAACCTGGCCTGGGTGCTCTCTGGTCCAGGTATCCATGAGGCTGTTTTTGCAATGAGTCCTGTTGTCTGACTCAGCTCTTTTGGAGGTGCCATGTTGCCACAGGACTTGCTTTTCAAAGCCCAGGATGGTGCTCCAGGCAGTGGCGTGAGGCTTGGGGTGCATCTCCAGCTATCCAGTGGTTGCTTCCACCATCGTAAGCTCTGGCGCTTGCCTTGGCGGATTTGTGGGAGTGTGATGTCATCAATCTGCCAAATCTCTCAATATTTGTATTTCAGCCATTGTCCACCATGTCACAGAGGCCTTACCCATTCCAAATAAGGCTGTCATGATTTGGGAATGGTATTCCCCAACTTAGTGTTCCCACCAAAACACTCTGAACCATGTGACACTCACTCAATCCCCTGTCTCCCGTCTCCCCTCCTTGCAGTGGGATCGAGAGGAGAATTGGAAGCATAAAAGGTAAGGATTACTGGTTGAGATATGAACAATTTGCTGGAAACATCAATGAAAGTAAAAAAATAGGAGTGACAATATTGATACTAATATTGATGGCACAAGAGGCAAACAACTCACATGTGAATGCTCACCACATGCAAGCCCCCTCAATGACTGCACAATGCTACCAGGCCTGAAAGGGACCCCTTCCCTCACTCCCCACAGTGACATGAGGTCTTATGGAATGACCTCTCAGTCCTGGTCCTGCTGGCTTTGGCAAAAAATTTAGCCTGTCTTGGCCAGAATGAGGAAAAATGGTATCAAACTCCCTAAAACCAAAAGAAAAGTCAGAGACAGCAAAGTCCATAGTTTTTCATCAAACCAGACAAAATTGGACAGAAATGAAGACTGGGAGATTTTAACAGGAGAAGCTTTCTTAGAAGCCACGAAAGTTACAGCAGTGCTGGAGCTACTTTGGTCTGTAATTTACACCATGTCTTGTTGATATCAACATTGACAGAGGAGTATTTCTTTCAATAAGATTTTATGTCATTTTTAGCCACTTATAGTAATTTACTCTATTAGTAGCTCTATCTGTAACCACACAATGTGCATTTATGACCCATCATGATTAAGTATGTATAAAAACCAGACCTTGACCCAACACTTACATACCAGAGTTTGCCAGGATCAGGAGAATGGTTTTGAGGAAACCACTTCAAAATCTCCTTCTCTTGCCATAAGACAGCCAGCACCAGATGTGGTGGGCAAAAAGCATGTGCATTTCAATGGAACCAATGTTTTAACAGTCCTCAGCTCATCTACTTAATTGTTCTGCTTCCTTTCCAAAAATTTTAGCAATGCTGCAGATGTGCAAGAAGGCACCAGGTGAATGTGAATCTCTAGAACCAGCTTCATGAAAGATTAAGGGCAGGGAACCTCTTACAAGCCAGGATTAGCCTGAAGGTAGTTTGCTACTCTTCACAGTATGTTATATTATGTTATATTATATTATATTATATTAATCAGCAATCATGGCCACAGAAATATTTCTGGAAGAACAGGAGTACTAGAAAGAATTTGGAGAACTGTTGCATCTCCAAGACACTGACGGTACCAGTACTGAAAGCAGGCAGTGACTGCTGATCGGGTCCTGATCTTTAAGCCAACATATTACTGAAAAGTTTTAAAGTAAAACTTTAATTTCTCTAAAAGTGAAAATGAATCTTAGAAAAGTCAACTGGAGAACACAGGAGGAAAAGGACACATGGGATGACAATGCTACCAGTGGGGAAAAAGGGTGTTTACCTTAACTGTAGATGGTGAGAAAAGATGAGTGAGCACAGATTACCAAGTAGCTGTAGATCTGGTTATGAGCATGAAACAGAGTGGCCAAAAGTAAACTTGTTGCTGAGTCCTGGTAGTTAATTTCTGAAGCTGCTTTCCCTGAAGTCTTAGGAATCAGAGTTGCAATTTGCACACATGCTCATTACTTGTGACTAATGAGACAGAACAAAAAGAGATTTGGCATCTTCCCCTGGGTGTTGGCTGCTGTGAGGGAAATTAATTAGTGAGAATTATTTGTGTCAGAGTAACTCACAAATACTACTGCTGCAGAAGAATTCATAGCTGAAAGAAGATAGAGAATCATCTCTGATGATTGCCTTTGAAGTTTCCTTATGAACTTGTTAACACGGCAATTGCTCTTCATGCTAAGTGGAAATGGCCATTGCACACTGCCAGTAAAATGTCCTAAGAAGAGGTCAGGCATGGCTGTGATATCCTGTTACAGATAAGCCACAGATGGGACAAATATAACGTCCTCAAAAAGATGAGCCTGCCTGCCTCATCACTGTTTTTGTGCATTAATATAGCAGACTCTGGAAGGTGGCCCAGGCATATCAAAACTATCAGAGATTAGCTTTAACTGTGACAGGAGCTCATGCCTGTAGGGCCAATAGGTCCCCAAGAACAAGTGACATAGACAGCCAAGCTTAGGGAGGCAAAAATGAATAGGAAAGGAGTGGAGTGACTTAACTACAGAGCCATGAAAGTTGAGCACACAGGATGCAGTGAGATACCTCAAGCTACACATATTCCAGTGGAATGAAAGCTCAGCCCAGTGAATGCCTCCTTGTTTGCAGGTCCAGCCTAGCTCCACCTTTGCTTAAACAGGGCAGGGTTAGGAGTCAGAGGGCTAATAATCACGGTCTAATCTCCACCCTACTGAGATTTGACTCAAAAAACTGTGCCAACACTTCTATCAAGAGGGTGAAAGTGGAAAAATATCCCTACCACAGCTTCCTTTCGTTTGGCTTATTATTAACTACATGGCCAGGCTATTTGCCATGCTAAAACACTAATATTGCCTTTTCTCTTTGTGCTAAATATGAGGATTGTTGTTTACACACTACCTTAGGTCCTCTGTCCAGTAAAAAATCATTCACTAGTAATTCATTAATGTTTCTTCAAGATAGCTCAAACTTTTTTTTTCTCCTTTGATGTGAATCATGGTTATCATAACAATGCTGATCTCATGCACAATTCTGTATCCACATCTGGTCCAACTTCAGCTGGATTTGATAAGTGGGATTCAAACCAGAAGGGTGGCAGAGATCTGCCCAGCAGGGACATACTCAGTGGGAGTGAAATAGTGACAAATGTCAACACTTTCCTTTTTCAAAGGGCTGAAGAGCAGTGAATTTTTATCTGAATTTCTTGGAAGGCTAGGTCATGTGCTTGAGGAAGATTTTTTTTCTCTCCAACACAAACATTCAAAATTGTCATATAGTCTCTTTAAAGTTTTGCAGCTGAGAAGCTGAGAAAAATTTAGCTTGAAAAGATCTTGGTTCTTCATCCCTCCTGACATTTTGACGCTGGGCTTTGTGCTTTTTTGTTTGTTTGTATCATTTTTTAAACATTACCTTTTTGTAACAATTTAGAAAAGACAAAACCAACAAAAAACCAGCAGAAAACATCTGCATTTAGCTGTTATTCATCTGTTTTCTGAAAATAGATCTGTATATATTTGAAATTATATTATATAATACAATGGTATGTATACTATAAAACAGCACAAGTCATCTATGTATTGTATTTGTTATAGTTTTTATTATATCTATTATAGTCTCTATATAGTTAAGATACGTTACATTATGTTTAATATAGGTTATATAATAATAATAACAATATATCTCTCATTATGAAGAGCTAGTGATATCTAAAATAAAAACAATAGTATGAACCTCATTTCCAGGTGTGGAGGCAGTGTGAATAAACACAGTTTTGTAAATGTGAACTTGTATGCATAAGGAACAAAGCATCTCCAGCAACATTTTCAAAAGTGACCACTGATTTTGCTGCCTTATTAATAAGAAGCCTCAAAACTGCTGAATTCTTGACAGTTGTTTTAAGTTCCTCTTGGACTGGCCCTCTCAAAAGACACCCTAAATCCATAGACACCTTATAAACTTCAGGTCAAGATACAGTTTTCTTAGATCTAAGGTTTTCCTTGTGGGAAAACATTCCTGTGTCTCTGTAGCAAAAGGATTGTTACCATGTTAACTATTCTCTCATATCTCATCAGGATGAAGTGCATATGGCAATGATGTGAAGTAATTCATGTCCCTGAGAGGCAGGGCAGCATTGCAGAGGGACTTCCTTGGAAGTCCTGGCTTAGGGGAATTGCTGCTTGCATTCAAAAAAATATGTTGGGAATGGCTTAATACTTGACAGATAAGTTTGAGCTGTAGTGAGTCACATCTGTGCCAGCAGTGTGGAGAGGGAGAGTGGGGGAGGACATGCCAGAATGGGAGGTGGTTTGTCAGGTGTACCTGACAGAGAGAGCTTTCCATGGGATCACAACATGTGTTTGTGCTGCTCCTGGAAGGACTGCACAGCAGGACTACATGAAGAGCCCAAGAGCTAAAAACCTGCGATTAAACACAAGTGAAAATAAATGGCCAGTCTATCTGCTAAAAGAGTATGTTGCTGGGGGAACACAGGGCTCTCGTAAGAGAAGCAAGCTGTCTCTGTGTGCTGGGACTGGGAGCTGTCCCCTCATGAGTCATACCCACAGCATGAGGCCTCCACTCTATTTTAATTATGCACTTTTCCTCCTGGTGACAGTTTCTGGGATGTGCTGCTCCTGTGCACAAGGTTAATGTTTTAAGGCAATGACAAACCACATGAGTGAGAAGAGGAAGCAGAATAGTAGTCCATGGGAATCTGTTTCTCTTCCACAATGTAGCACTACATGTAGCACCACACGTTTGAGATTCTTCGCTTGCATTTTGCCTCCACCGAGCAGCTGCTTATTTTTTCCTTTCCCACTGTCACAACCAACTTAGTAGGGAGAAAAATGTTTGTTATAAATTCCCATTAGGCTGAGAAAACACACCAGTCCACTTGTCAGGGAACTCTCTTTGGCTTCATTGTATAATTTTCTTAGCTCTGGCAACTAGCCCACTCTTTAGTCTCAAAAGTGTTTTCTATCAAGCCCTTAACTTTTACAACACACTTCAACAAGCTCCTAACTTCTGCAACAAACTCGAGTGCAAAGTACAGGGTAGAGAATATGATAGCTGCACTTTGACAAGGCAAAGCAAGAGAGGAGAGAAATAAAGGTGGAAAAGAGAAAGAGAAGCAAGAAGATCATCAGTCCTTAGATCCTGCAATGGTCCTGCTATGTGGATAGTCTGGATCTGGAGTGGCAAGACTAAATAAAAAAAAGGAAAATGAGAAAGAGTGAGCGGGACAGATCTACTTCCTTTTGTAGTTTTTCTAGTGCAAGCCTCTTATGTAAAACTGATTTTTCATCCCATTTCAGCACACAGACTCAGCCACATTGTTTGCATTTGTGCAGTCAGCCCTTCTGAGCCCTCCAGGAAGAGAGTCAGAGGAGGATAGGAGTGAGTCTCAAGGTAGAAAAGAAGTTGGCTCAGCAAGGTGCTGTCCCACTTCTGTGGGACCCTCTCTTCTGATCACAACTTTCCTATCTCTCAACAGTCAGAATATTTGAGACAAAATACACCTGCATGCTTATGCCTGGTCCTCCACACCCATGTATGCAGTGGTGTGTTTGTCCAAACTTCAGGCCATAAGTTAATCACAGATGCCATAAGTTAATTTGCTCAATGAAACTTTCCCCAAAACAGGCCTGTGGATCACCTGTAATCAGGGAGTTTCCTCTTCCTCAGAAGTGATCACAGTGGATCTTGGTTTGGAAATGATGACATATTTTCAAGTTGTGACTCGTGGCCACATTTCCCCATCTACTCAGTACAGACTCAAGCAACAAGGTCCAGATCTCACATTAGGCTCCTGAGAACTGCCTTAGATATTATCCTCAAGAGATGGGTGTGACATTTAAGAACATAATCGTACCATAAGATTATTTTGTCATATTGTCTGTCCCCTCTGACTTTTTCTTTCAGTCACAGAGATATTTCAAGAACCAATTTATAAACTCAGTCACAAATGTTATTACAGAAAGTTATGTTTGGAACACTTCATTAAAGGTTCTGCTGTGCTGCATGGTCACAGTAGATAAATGCTGTTTTTTATATTTTATGTTTATATGGTTTTTATGTTTTTTTGCTCATTGTTGCCAATGGTCCATAATATTAGATAATGGGTGTCTAATAACCTGTAACTTGTCTCTAACTGATCCAGAAGAATATATGGCACACCTTATTCTTCTTTTGGCTCTTCCATTTAAATAATGTAGAAAAAAGAAGTCTGAATAGAATTAAAATTTTATTACATATATAAATGGGATGCAGCCATAGAACGTTGCATGTTGCCAGAATTATGTGTTATTTTGAGTAAGAAAAAGGAAACACCAAATGATCATGTGGAAGGAGAAGACATGAGTTAACCTGGCCAGCCACTGGATGGCACAATTGCTTTATTTAACTGTTGCACAACTGGGTTGTTTTTCCTTCAGATTTAATTGAATAAACAAATCAACCCTGATGCAAGGGAGTTATTTAGAGTGTCATAAACCAAACTGGAAAACCATCACACTCCAAGTAGGAAGTACAGATTTTTACTGTGCAATTTAAGATGTTCTGTTAACATCACTAATAGATCAACCAACCAAAACAACCATATGAGCAATATTTCCAATACTCAGCTTTGCTTTTTGTACTGTTTGTGCAGCTCCAGTGTCATCAAATTTATGAATAATTTTTTTAAAAAGGCAGAAAATGTAAAATATAAAGGTCTACCACATGAAATTAGGCTTCCTGATCAAAACCTTACTGTTTTAAATTAAACTATAATTATTAGGCCTAAACACTGAAATTTTGGAAGTGACCCTAATTTCCCCATTGATCTTTTTGGAACCTAAAAAATAGGCTATTCTATTTCAAGGCCTGTTTCATGGTGTCGAGTGTACTGAAATTGCTTGATGCTTTTTCTTACGGACGTTCTTTGGATCCACAACTTTTTTCCTCCCTGGAGGAAAAGTGAGAAGATGACAATAATTCATAACAAGGAAGGCTGTGACATATGAATGTTGCATCCCATGGGATATGTTCCTATTTACCCAAATAATATTTCAAGAAAAAAACAATCCTGTTAGACTGATATTCAACCTTGGAAGTACAGTAATAATATACAGCAACAGCAGCAGTGTCCTTTTGATAGACTACTGGCAGCCTATTGCTCTTATGGGACCTCTCCTTCCCAACTCCATCTTCAGCAGTGATTTTGGCTGGTTTCTCATGAGGAAATATAAACACAGTGAGAACTGCAAAGTGGGTGGGCACCATTGTTTGCCCAAATCAACCACAGGAAAAAAGCTTAAGAACTGCTGATTTAACTCTTGTGGTTTCCTAAAAAACAACAATAAAAAATAAAAGCAGGAGAAAAGAGTTTTGCATGATCACTTAATTTTCAATTGGCCACTTGCCATTCATAACTTCTAAAAGATGAAAGCAGCCTACAGTTCTTAAATGTAGAAATTCCTCCCAGTTTGGTGTTTGGATAAAATGGTATCTGGGGACACAAGATATGGGAACAATTGCGTTCCTCTACCCTTTCCAAAGGTTGGATATTGCTGGCCTGTTGGCACACCAACCTGCCAAGGGGCATAGGCATTGTTTCCACCCTTTGTCTGCCAACCAAATAAACAGGGACATGAAGGAGTGTGCTGGGGTTACCAGGGAAAGAAGTGGAGATTACTGGTAGATGAAGAGCAACCAGATTTCATCATATCCACGACTCGTGTTTTTCAAACTTGTTTTAAGTCTGAAAGGCACAGTCAGATACCTAGTTTCAGATACACATCAAGAAAAGAGAGAATAAATAAGAAATGTTACCCTTGAAGGCTGTCAAAGCACAAAGCCACAACGGAAAGGCTGAGAGTAGCTCCAAGGGTTTGCATGTGGAAACCATGGCACGTGGCCAGTCCCAAATCCCAGGGACGCCCCTCTTGCAGCAAAGCAAACTCTTTAATAGGCATAATTCAAAACCAGAAGAATAAACAGCATTTGTATGAATAGCTGACCAGTTCATCTGTGGAGGAGGGATCCCCTTGAAGGGGGAAAGGAGTAGTACCTCTGAGACCTAAAACCACTGGATGAAACTGAAAAAAGCATGTCCTTAATATTACCAAACACTCCCACACAAACCCAAAGCATGATCATAGAAGAAGAACTCATTTATGTATGTAAGGAGAAGCCCTGGCACACCACCAGTCTGTAGCACACAAGTCAGCTCTCCTATAGAAGGCAAATGAGTTAGGGATCCTAATTCTTTTTCCTCAGATTGTTTAAAATGAGGAAAGGAAGGGGCAAAAAGAAGTGTGTTACATACATTAACAGAGGCGGCAGCTGCTGACTTGTGTGGGCACTGCTGCACTGAGCAGAGGGAGAATAAGGCCCTGTTTGCAGGGCCCAAATAATGAACTGGGGTGGAATTTCCCCCTGGGACTCCTCCTGAGGTGGCCCCTGCTGGCTCCAGCTCCACAGCTCTGTTGTACTGCTCTCATCCTTCTCCTGGTTTAGAAACGAGATGCTAGAAAAAGTGTTGAGGAAAGCATGACAGGTCAGTGAGGTCCAGCTGTGGGGCTTTGGGCTGAGTGGGCCTGAGTAGCTTCTTTCAGGTGGTCGTGTTCCATTTGGGTGACCTGGAGAACACAGCTTCAGAGCAAAACGTGACATTTAGGCAAACAAACTTGCAGGTACTCATGAACCTGCTATGGATGCCATATTTAAATCTCACAAAGCTATCATGTGTTCAAGCCTTCACATGACAGATTTACACACCATGAAAAATATGAACTATCCCAGAACTTCTGTTTTATAACATATTCAATTCTCAGTCCATTGTCATACTCCTTTCCTTAGGTTGCAGTAGGAGACCTGTGGGCACTTCTTTTAGTGGACCCATGGCTGTGAAAATTACATTCAACTGTTACTTTTTCAACACATAACTCTGACAGTTAGAGAACAAACTTAAAATATTAAGAACACGGATTCATCTCAGCCTAACGTTACTCTAAATGCCATTTATAAAACTGAAGTTCTGCCATAAGGAATCAGATCTCAAAGCTATGTGCTGTAAAATGATGATTGTAACCAAATATAAGTTTTATTTCACACAAAGGGATCTCTTGCTGTTTGTGGGTTGCAACATCAGTAAAGTTCTATGTGCTCTGCTCTCTTGATGATTGCTTTAATTTCTTTTTTAAGAAATAAGTAATGAATGTACAGAATGGAAGATTTTTATCTACAAAACTTTTATTTCAGTGATACCAAAAAAATGCTGATTTTGCCTAAGAATTCATTAGGTCCAAATGAATAATAACTCTGTGTATTAAGTCTGTTCAAAGTGGGGTTAAGGCAACATGCCATCTCCATGTGGGATCTTATTTCTGGGATCTCAAACTTCCCCATATTCACTAAATGAAGGAAGCATCATGGACTGCAACCATGTGGTTTGTCATCACCATGACCTGCTGGCAAAGATGTGTGCCACTGGTCACCACCCGAGGAATCATATATTGGCCCATTACCAGGAGTACTTGCAAAGAGGCCAAACGAGCAGCAGTTTTAGGTTGATCTTGGTGACTGTGTTTTTTCAGGTCAGGCCTTGGAGACAGTCATGCCTGGACAAGTTGACACCAGCTTTGCTCTCTCTCTTCCACTGGAGACAGAAATGGTTGGATAGTAAGTTACTACATTTTAACTTACAGTTTGTAAATGCACTTCAGGATCTTCTGTGCTGAAAATGTTGCAGTTGTGAACAAGATGCTATTCTACTGTAGCCCAACTTCTGTGCTGCCAAGCAGATGCCCTTGCCTGTTGGGCATGAGGGAAGTGCTGAGATGCCAGACAGTGGGATACAGCATCTCTCCCCACTCCCTGTACTTGACAGTGCGCCTTGTGAGGGACCACCCCAGTAAAGCAAAGAGGGTGCATGTGTAATCTCATGCCCTCCTCTCCTGGGTCTCTGCCCCTGCCCCCAAAGGCAATTCAGAGCTGATTTCACATCCACTGCAAACACTGTAGCAGGTGGATAAGGCTAGGACTAGTTCAGAACAGCTGTAACGTTCAGTTTTCAAGTTTTTATAGTCATATATAGATAATTCTGCATAATCACTTATGCACTTCTAGAAAAAGGGCATAGATGGCAGCTATATGTAATATTTCATCTTGCTAGCTCTATGGATGCAGTCTGTACCTGACTTTGGATGCTGCTGTCAGGACAAACATTGTGGACATGTGAGGCTTTCCTTGTAATTTTGTGGACATGGATGATATTACTCTGGTGTAATGGACAAACTTCAGCTTAATGTGGGAAAGGGAAGACTGTGAGAAGGAATATTTTCCAAAGGAAATATGAGAATGGACTATATAAGGAACATTTGGCACTTCTCTGATATGTCATATATATTCCAGAAGCTTTTCAAACCCAAGTCATGAGTGGGAAGAGACCATGAATTACAGAACAATTGCATAATATTTGGTCTATTATTGTTGCATGACACTTTTGGCCTGAAGCAATCTTGTGAATTTGTATTTCATATTACCCATGGTCTTTCTCAAGAAATCTAATTAAACTTCAAAGATGTTCCCACTAAATTGAGTTCCCACTAAATTCCCAATAACTTCAGCAACAGGAATGACATCGGAACCTTTGGAAAGGAAAAAGATGAATACTGCAAGAAAAAACATGTAGGAAAAAATTCTCTTAGAAGGCTATTTACCATGGGCCAAGCCATGCCCTCAGCTACGTGCATGCTATTCCCACTGAAACTAAAGGGATTTGTATATGCCTTGGAGCGGAGCATGGTTCTTTGCTTCAGACGGCAAAACCCTTCCATGGTCAGATAAGGAATACATATTCAAAGTCAATGTATGGTATAAATGTTGTGGATTTGAGTTTCTTTATATAGCTATTTCTTCAATGAAGAGTATCTGTCTGCTTTGTAAAGGAGTGTGATGATTACAGCTTTTCCTTCCAAGCAGATCCTTCACAAACTCTTGAGCTGTACCACTGACCACCTGCATACAGCAAGTCTCTTGAAGCAAAAGTAGGTAACACAGAGGGGAACAATGATGTGTGCTTAGGAGTTAATCAGGCTCCACATATCTCACAGATTCACAGACCTATTCAGATTGCAATTGACCTTGAGAGGTCTCTAGTCCAAACTCCTGTTCAAAGGAGAGCAACACTGCACTGGAAAAATTTGCTCAAGACACTGTCCAGCTGGATTTAAAAAACACTGAAATCAGAGACCCCCCAGTTTCTCTGAGCAATTCCTTAGAATGCTAAATTACCCTCAGAAGGAACATTTTTCTGAATATCCAATCTCAAACTTCCGTTTCAGCCTATGTCCATTATCTTACCATGAATCTTGGTGAAGAGGCTGACTCCATTGTCTTGGTCACCTATCAGTTGCCCATAGGCACTGGCAGGCTTCTCTTTGGTGCCCTGGAGCCATCTCTTACTGAGGCTGAACAAGCCCATATCCCTTGGCCTCTTCTCACTGGGCAAGTACTGCAACTCTGACCATCTCAGTACCCCTTTGCTGAACTTACTCAAGGTCCTCAATGCCTGTCTTGTACTGAGACCCAAAGTGGATGTACATCTAGGTGTGGTACTAATGAGTGCTAAGTAAAATGGGGACAATTTCTTCTATCATTTCACTTGCTATGCTTTCATAACTACAACCCAGGATGGTGCTGTTGGCATGCTTTGGTGCCAGGACTCTCTGCTATCACACATTCAGCTTGCAACCACCAGGCTTCACAGGTCCTTCCCAGCAGAGTTTCCCCCCCAACAGGCAAACCCTTGTCTAGACTAGAGCAATGGGTTAGTCTGTCCTAAGTGCAGGACTCAGCATTTGCTCCTGCTGACTGTCTCAAGGCTCCTGTCAGTCCCTTCTTTCAGACTGTCAAGGTAGGTTCCTTTATCTAAATACATAACCCATGTGGAAAAGCAGTAGAGATTCATACTGTGGAAAATACCTTGACAGATTTCACTCATGATGACTCTTACTTTCAGATTGATCCCAGTAGTCTTTTCTTGTTTTTAATTTTCCACTTCTTGTGATTCAACAAATGTAGGAGTATATTTGGGACTGTGTTGTGCCAAAAATTGAAGGAATCTCTGCCAAATTTTGAAGTTCAAAACTTTAGTCTTTGAACAAAACCTAAGAGTGAAATAGTGACTTACTACCCCCCAGAGACTATTTTTAAGATGATAGTCACCATAGTAGATGACATGATAATCCTTGTTTTAACTTTTTTCAGATGCACTCTTCTTTCTGTCTCATTTTAACTGTTGTCTAAGAAACAATCCTTTCCATTGCCATAGCTGTATCTAATGAAAAATTCAGTTTATAATTCACAGTTTTATCTAATTAAAAATTCAGCTTATAATTCAGGGAGACTTGCTTACCAAAAGATCTAGTTATCAGATGCTATCATTTATAGCAGGACTGTATAGGGCCCATATATAACATTTTCATGTTCTATGTGTCTTGCACAGGACACCAGGGATCATACCATGTGCCTGAGAGCATTTTCCAAACTCTCCTTGAACTCAGACAGGCTTGGTGTTGTGACCACTTCCCTGGGGAGCTCGTTAAGGGCTCAAACACCCTCTGGGCTGAAAGAACCTTTTCTTGATATCCAACCTAAACCTCCCTGACACAACTTTAGGCCATTCCCTCAGGTCTTGTCACTGGTCACTACAGAGAAGAGATGCTCCTCCTCTTCCTCTCATGAAGTTTAAAATGCAAAGAGGTTTCCCCTCAGTCTCCTCCAAGCTGAAAAGACCAAATGACCTCAACTGCTCCTCATATGTTTCCCCCTCAAGGCCCTTCACGATCCTCATGGCCCTCCTTTGGACATTCTAACAGCTTCATGCCCTTATTACATTGTGGTATCCAAAATGGCACACAGGACTTGAGGTGAAACCTCCCCAGTGCAGAACAGAGTGGGACAATCCCCTCCCTTGTCAAGCTGGTGATGCTGTGCCTGATGCACCCCAGGGCATGTGTGGCCCTCCTTGGCTGCCAGGGCACTATGGGAGGTTAATGAAAAAGGAGCAGCTGGCAACAGAGACTTCTTCGGGAACTGATATTGTAGCTGTCCGAAAAGGCAAAAAGAAGGAAGAACACTAGAAGCACCTTTCCTGCAGGGAGAGAGGGAGACTCATATAAGTACTGCCTCTGTGGAAAAGCCAGCATATGTGTGTATGGATATCAGAGTCAGCTGGCCCAGAGGGAAGTGGGCTATAGAGACATTCATTGAGGACACATTGCAGTTGCTGAATATTTATCTTAAAAAAACCCTGTTTACTTCTGCTGAGACCTAGGCTGGCAGATGAGATAACCAGGAATGTCATATTGGCAAGTGAGAGGAAACATGACTCCAGTAATACGTTTCTCTTAACTGGGTTGTATGTGCCCTCCCTTAATGCAAACACCCTTCTCAAATTAGGATGTTTGGCAGGAAGGGAAGAGGAGTAAAATACTCTGATATAGCACAAAGTTCAGACATTTAGGCAAACATACAATTTGCCTACTAAGTGCACAGCTGGGTAGACTCAGAGGCAGTGGGTTGCAGTGGGTATTATTTAGGTAACCATCAATCACATATAGAAGAGAAGGTAGGGAATTCTGGAGGAAAATATTTTCATGCTGGAAAAAAAAAGCTGGATACCAGGAATTTGGTGGGAACTTCCTGTGAAGCCTTTACTATAGCCTGTGCAGAACTGGAGGCAGAAGTAGAAAGGCAGAGCTGTAATACTGGAGGGGGGTATCTGGCAGAGATTTCTGCTTCACTGGGAATGATGCTATGCACAGAAAAAACAGAAGCTATGAAGGAGAAAGAGAGAGAGAGAGAGAGAGACAGAGACAGAGAGAGAGAGAGAAAGACAGAGAGATTCTTCTTGAGCCAAAAGGGAACTGAACTTCTAGCACTCGTATGCAAGAAAGCTGTGGGGAATCATCTTTCCTTCACTCAATGGTTTCAGAGCTAAACAGGAAAGTATGCTATAATTCAGTATAAGACCTCTGCTAAGGAGAAAGACATGAAAATTCTGTATCAAATGAAGTCATAAAAATGTTAGAAAGCATTATAAAATAAAAAGGAAGAAGAAACATCAGTATGTCCATAGTAAACAGGTGGGTTGTGTACATTCTGAATTTTGAAAACAGCTCTACTCCTTCAGTTTTACTGAAGGAAAGGAGAATGTCAGTGATAGGAGTGGATCTCAAAAGTTCTGCAAAGATGATCAAGGATAAGGACAGGCTTTGGTATAAATGACAATGTATGTCTGGACTTCACAGTCTGGGAAAGGTGACCTGGGGACACACGACAAGTTTTCCAGAAACGGGTGGCTGGGGTTCAATCTGCACTCTGTTTGCTTGGTTGCCCACAGCTCCTGCATTCCAAGTGCTGCATTCAAAACCAGAGGAAGTTCTTCTTCATGCAGTAGTTCCAGATTTGGTAGGTGACCTTTCCTTTTTTTTTTTTTTT
>VYXD01004988.1:59176-109960 GCA_013397195.1 Hylia prasina
TTTTTTTTTTTTTTTTTTTTTTTGTGGATAAAAAGGGGACAAATAGAAAACGTTAAGAATATTCCACAATATGTGCTAGAAGAAATTTTTTGTAATCCAAGAGAGAACATCAGCTTAAGCAGTAAAAAGCTTCTTATGTTTTGGATTACCAAACAAGCTCTGTAAAAGGTTGTGTTTTTTTAAAAGAAGGAATATAATATTACATTAACATTCCTAAATTGCTATATATCTGATATCAAAGGGGATCTTATGGATTTGATATTTAAAGATGCTCAGCATGTTCACTTCTAACAGTCTTCAGCTGAACCACAAGGGCCCAGCAATTTCACAGAAGTGAACCTTGGACAAAATTGTTGAAACCAGAGTTTGTTTGGTTTGGGGTCTGGAAATTAATCTACTTGGTTTTCATTTTAGACAGCATGAAATGCTTTCAGTCTGTCACACAATAATAAATCTTCCTTCCAAGAATGACACTTTTTGGATTTGCCAAATGAACTGACACATTATCTTTTCTTTCTTTGGGCCAAGTGATTCTTTCTTTTTAAAAAAATCAAAGGCATGAAAAAAAAAATTCTGCTTTTAAAGGCATGAGATAAAAACTGGCTAAGGAAACATTCATTTATTATTTTGGACATTGTGATTAGGACTTTATTTGTGAACCAAAAATCCCTGAGTTAGGTGCTGTGTCTGTCTTCTATGTTTTAGGTTTAATGTACTAGGCAGCAGCAAAAAAAAAGGATAAAAGCACAAAGAATAAATAAGGACACCAGGGAACACTTCAAGTAACAATTTCAACATCATAGCAGCCTAGCCATTAACAGAAACAGGAATTTCAAAAGGGAGATCCTGCTATGCATAAGAGATTAGGGGTGGAATCCCATTTGAAGCGTATACAAAAAAGGTGTGTGAGACTATGTCTGCATACAGAGATGGACTTCTTGATGCTGAGGAAAATTTAATCTGGATGGAATATTCAGACAGAAACACACATATAAACATACACACACGAAGTTATGCAGAAATATCTACAAATGAAAAATTGTCATCCTGGGGTTTGTATGTTGCATACACCTTGCAGAAGCCCTGATTTAAAGCTTACAGGAGGAGAATTCCTGTGGGTATCTGAGAGCCGACTAGTACACCAAGAAAAAGCCCTGAGTTCTTAACTCTGGAAAGGAGCAGAGGAACAGGACTGCACCTGACCAAGTTCAGAGATGCTCTGTTTAGCTTTGCACTACAGACTTTAACTTGCTCTTTTCTGCCCAAAATTAAAAAAGCTTTCCTTATCAGCTGTTTCCCGATGAAGCCCTCTGAACCTGTATCTGCAATTTTCAAAGAAGACACAGGTAGAGCTCAATTTAGATACAGAGAGATGCACAAGAAGAAAAGTAGCTGAGAAATACAGCAAGTATTTATTTATNAGCTGCAAAATGATTTAAGGAAAGAAGCCAATCACAAACACTCCTGAAGACAAGGACAACCTAGAGAATGCCATTATTAAGCTGTATAAGTCTTTGAAGATTCTGCTTTGCCTAGAGCAGAGCAAAGCAAAAGTGTGTCTAAAAACTTTGTGAAAAACCCATCCACCGCCATGTCTCCAGCCTCCTTAGCAGGTCACACATCTTACAGCCTCAGTGATGCTTTCAGAATGCCTGTGGTAAGGTTATGATCAAAGCCCAAAAAGTCAGATGGGGGTTTGTGAGAAAGGCTTCTTCTGTGAGCAGTTTTGAGAGCAGAGAAACACCATTCAGAAACAGGTCCTGGGCTCTCCAGATTGCTCAGCCATAAACAAGAGACTTAGGATGAGACTTAGAGCCCCAGAAGGGGGACTTGGCAAGCTGCAGAGCTGAAAGAAACACAGCACATGTACTGATTTCAATAAGCATATGTAACATAACTTGGCATTACTATGCTTTTGTGGTTAATACTTTAGTTTTATCTGCTTGCATACACATCATCTTTATTAAACAGTAACTGTCCCTCATGAATCATGCAGTTCAAGGCCAAGAAAATAATCAGAGACCATGCTATGCTCTGTGCTGAGGAGAGAGTGGTTTGCAAAAAATAAGGAAAACTGCTTTCTGCCACCCACCACAGTTTCCCTGGAATGAGGAACAAGATGATAATGTTGGGGCCTCTTTAGTACCAACAAATCAGACTGGCAACCTCTGTCTGCTTCATATGAACTCTGTACAGTCCAACTCAACTCGGACCCCTGAAAGACTCCCAAATAGAAGATGAGCAGCCAGAAGGACAGCACCTGTGTTCTAATCACAGCTTCAGACCACTTGAGTTTCGGTAAAACTAGATTTGTATTTACTTTATACAATACGTTAAACTCCTTGGTTTTAGGCCCAGCGTAGTAGGAATGCATTTCCAAGGTTCTTGTCTTTGTTGCAGACCTGAAAGCAAAAGAAACCACCCACTTGTCAGATTAACTCCTTGCTAGTCAAAATTATTAACTAGTCTCTTAACAAAGTTTTTTATTATTAGTTCTAATCATCATCTTCTGGTTATCATCAGACATATTCAGATACTCATTCAAACCAGCTCTCCCTAATGCCATTCTCTCTGAATATTGGATCAAATTCTGCAGCTACCACAAAAGGAATCATGCTGGCAGAGAGATTCTGTAATAGCATACACCTACATGACCGGTGTCAAAAAAGTGGCTGAAATCAGGATCTCTTTCCTGCTCCGGCTTTAGAGGCTGTAATTTGGGTTTCTTTTCACTTTAGAGAGTCTGGGCAGCAAGCCTTTCCCTTGGCAATGGCATCTGCAATAAAATAGCAGTTGTGTTACGTTAGAGACACATTTTAGTCCTGTTCTACCCTGGCTGACAACTGTGTATATATTAGTAAAAATTGGCTAAATACAATGCTAGTGTCAAAACCCCTGTCATTACCTGGATATTTAAAGGTATATAGACACTAATTAGTTACTGGATTACAGAACACAGGAAAGAAGAGAGAAAGAAAATTTTATACAGAGCACTTACCATCATTTCACAACATACAGGATATGCAACACCACTTGATGCTAGGATCCCTGGCTATGGGAGACTTCAGTGTTAACAAAACCTCAGCTGCACGAGTACTGCCCAATGGCAAAATGGAGGCCTGTAGCTCTGGCTCAAGTTATACATCTGAATTCTAATTACCCTGAGTAATATCATTACTCTGAGTAATGATAACATTAACGCTTTCTCAATTAAGAACTTTCAAGGAAAATGTGTATTTCTGTTTATAGGACTAGTTGCTTCTGCTTGCTCTGGGTGTCAGTGCAGGTTGATTATGGCATCTGTGAAAGCAGATCTCTTAGACATAGTCTCACCATGCATATATTAAGACAATTTTCCTTGCTTTGGTGAAAGAAGCAAAAATGATTTATAGATTTTCCCTGTGTTATTTACTTATTTTTTTCCTTTCGGTTTTGACCTTTTCTTAGTGTTTCTCTTATTGTTAAGTCATGGACACTAAGTTACATGACGACTGAGAACATATCAGTTGTTACTTGATTCTAGCCCTCTCACTCCTAAAGCAAAGACTGGATCATGTTAGCAGCATGGATGGGTAGTTTTACCAGTGATGTGTGGCAGGTGTCTTAGTGCCACAGATGTCTCTTACTGAGGCATCACAGCAATTTCTAGGGCATATCTAAAGTCCTTTTCAAGAGCAATTTTGTGCCACTGTGCCAAGCAAATGCTGTGACTGATTGCGCACAAGGACAGAACGTGTCACCTCCCTCACCAGTGACATGTCTTCACCAGTATTCGTGAAGTGACCCAAGTGTGCAGTCAGTGGCATAGATAAGGCATCTGCAGAGATTTTCCCACACCCAGAAATCCAGCTCCTCTACCACCCAACACAGCAAAGGAGAAGAGAGGCTATCACAACCACTTATCAATCTAGGGACTGTATTTACACAGGAAGTATCTTCTTGTCTTCCACAAAGTACGAGCACCTCCTGGTGCATTCAGGTTTCAGATGGCTTGGGCAAGGTAGCTGTTCCTTCCTGTCTTCTCAAAGTTCATGCCAAATGTGCATCTACCTGTTTGCCTACATCTGATAAACAAGGTATTCTTTGTATTTTATCTCGACACAGTATTGTTCAATTTTAAAATAACCACCATCATATTCTTCCCTTTGCAGATATCAGTGCACCTCAGTAAATGTGCTTTGTCACAGACATTTAATATTAAAAATATGAAAAATCCATATAGATTAAATATTGATTTTATTTTTTAGAGAGCAAGTACAATGATGTTGCATTAAAATAATGCTATGTCATAGTTGTTACAGCTCTGATAGAAAAATAAACATCTCAATATGCTACAGTGTCACTCATTAATAAATATCACAATAGAAGTTAGTAGTCAACTGAAATTAATAAAACAGCTATAAAAGTATGCTATTTTAAATAATAAAACATTCAGTATATTTCCAGATGAACAAAAGTAGTGATTTAAAAAGTATCATTAAAAATGTCAAATGAGCAGTAAGAAGTTATCAAATTTAAAACCTCTTCCCTTACTAACATTTTCTATGCATAAAATCTAGACACATTTATTTATCTCTATTTCTTTTTTACAAAAGGTAGTCTATGTTAAATAGAAAGTTTAAAACTATAGTATTATTAATAACTGTCACACAATTTCTAAGTAAGACAGTTTAAAGTAGCATTATTTTTGAAGCAGTAGTAGGTGAGTGAAGATGTCAGCACAGTGAATTCATCCAACACTAATGCCTCTGCAAAAGACTTTCATTTTTCAACATATCCCTTCAAAATATAACTGAAACAGCCCAAATACAATACAGGTATCAGGATGAAATAGAGTTTGGACAGAAGTCATAATTTTAACAAATGCCAGATATTTTCATTTTCTTAACAGGTACCTTTTTTTGAAGCATGTTCAGAAAAGGAAACAAAGAGAACATGCAATTCAGAACAGCATTTCTAAAGCTTAAGAATCCAGAAATTTTAGGTTTTTTCTTCCCCCCCTGCACCCTCCCTAGGGAGGCCAACCATTCTGAGGCTGGCTTGCTCTCAGTGAAACCCCATGGATTTGGCTTGCTAAAAAGATGCAGCCCCACTGGTTAACTTTAACCTTTCCCCTGTATCCCCTCCATGAATTTCAATTCTCTGTAAGAGCCAACAGATACCTGTATATCAGAGCAGTGTCAAGATCAGAATTAAAAAAAATTAGTGTTTTTGTTACATATTGCTTCATTTCTGCTTTCCCTTCTGTTGCAAAATGGTAGCCAGGACATTGTCACCACGCAGTCAGTCGTGGCAGAGTAGGAGTCACCCAGCACTGACTCAGCACAAATGCCTCTGGGAGAAGTGCCCTTTACAGCTCCTGCTTACATTCCTTACAGCTGGCTGGTGGAGATCCCAGGGCTGGTGGGAAGTCAATGGGCAGGTGCCCAAATGCTCCCCAGGAGATTTAATGGAGGTCTGCAGCATCCGCGTTTACAGGCTGTCCCTTGCTGGGTGGTGTGCAGGCATTTTTGATGAGTAAAGATGCGAAAAGCCTGCAGCATTAGGGTTCAGACTGCACATCAGTGTGAGGCCAAGAGCCTGCCAGGCAAACCTAGGACACCAGCGCTGCCAAGCCAGCCTAGTTTGAAGAGGTTTCCTGCCCTGACAAAAGGCAAAACGAGATCTCAGAGCACCATTTCTGCAGGGATGCTGCGGGGAGCCCCAGCACTGTCTCTCTTGAAGTTTCCACACAGGCAGCCGTGCCCTTGCACGTGTCTGCCCTGGGTATCACCAGGGCACTATGTCTATTTTAGGATGGAGGGTTGGTTGAAGCTGTTTCACAAATTTACTCCCATGGTTTGCAAAACATGCACGCTAAGCAACAGGAAATAAATATTATATATGATCGGACTGGGAAAATAATATTTTTCCATTGCAGTCTGAAGAATGCTTTACATAGCAGGTTTTCATGACATCATAGAGAGGAAAAAATAAATCCAATTGTAAATAATAGCTAAAATGTAAACTATGCCCATACGAACATCCTTCCTTTTTAAGGTTCATTTTTAACGTCCTTGCAAATGTAAGGGAATTTCAGCTGGGCACAATGAAAATTCCTTGCATACCATGCGCACGTTTTCTGGATGAAACAGCTATTTTCCCACACACTTCTGCAGCAATCTTATTAGTGTAGTCATGATGTTTGGGAACAACTATTTCATAGCATTTCTTCATTTTATAACACTCAAAAAATCTGAAGTAAAATACATATTTTTTAATTACATAAACTTGCAATTTCTGAAGGGTCAGGCAAATTACGAGTGAAAGGCTTAAAAAGGGGACTAGAATTGAAAACTATACATATGGATTTTAACAGTAACAAATATAATGTGAAAAGTCATGTACATGCTGCATTTGTAGGATCAAATCTAAAAACAATTCCCCAAACTAATGATGAGACACAGCAGTATCTGCTGGTATATTTTTGGATATAAGCATGCAGTAGGATTATTTGACTTCTAATTTTTTTTGAAGAAGCCCAGTATAAGAAGTGTTATTTGAGAACTTTGGAACATTCTGTTCTGAGGTTAGTTATTTTTTCCTCTATTTTTATGAGCATCTTTGATGCATAATACATTGAAAACTAATATGAATTAATTAGTCTTTAATATCTCCCATATTAAGCACTATAGGAAGCACAGTCTTTCTGCAATCACTGAAGAAATTCCTTGTGAATTAAAGGCTGCTTTCTCATTTAAGGTCATGTGCTGAGGGAACACAGCTCCCTAAATAGTGAGGCTTTTGTTGAGCTATTCATCTCCTGCAGCAGCTCTTCTGAAAAACATGGTCAAAGGCAGAGGGAAACAAGTACCAAGCAAAGCCAGAGTTTCTCATGGATAGATTCCATCCCTAGAAACAAAGCCTCCTCCCAAGAATCCTGCTCTGTATAAGCTCCCCACGGGCCTTCTAAAAGCCTTGACCTGTCACATTAGCAGCAGCTTATTCTCTTTCACCAGCCTCTTCCACAATACAGCAAAACCATGAGGGAGATGCAAAAAAAGCGCTTTTTTTCTGGTTTTTTTTTTTTTTTGTTTTGTTTTTTTTTAATTTATTTATATATATTTTTATATATAGGCCAGCAAGCAGCTTACAGTGAAATTTGTCCCATGAGCCTGCTGTATTTGACCAGAGCATTTTAAACATTCAGGCAGGTGTCTGATAAGGAAATACTGGCCGTGCCCCTTCACAGGCAGCACTCCAATGCCAAGTGCTACAGAAGAAAAGCAGCAGCAGTGTGATGTGTCTGGAAGATGGGTATTACAGCTCAAGTCCTTCTTCCACTAAGAACCCAGTTCCATTATCCCCTACCCACAAAACTGAACTCCCTCTAACAGTGAAAAGTAATTCCAATGAAAAAAGATTGCTATTGGTTCAGTAAATGCCTTAAAGGCCATTATGGAGTGAAAATACATTCCGAGGAATCTTTTTTTTAAAGGGTTTATCACACTGTTTAAAGAATATAATTAGCGTCTCCTTTATATACTTAGATATACTCCACTAAGGGTTTTTTTGTTTTGGTTTTTTTTTTTAAGTGAAATAGACAACCAGAGATGTCTTCCCACTCACAAATGGCCATGAATTGTGACAAGGGTAACAGCAGGTCAATCTTTTATCTTTATCCCACCAAAACTAATTGTTCAAAATCTTTTGATTTACACAGGAGGAAAATGGTCCTATTCACTTTAAAAGAAAATGAGAGTTTAAGGTGTACTTGATAGATTAAAGAATTAATCTATAATTAAGGTTCTACAAGTAAGCTATCACTAAAGTCAGCATTAGCATAAAGAAACACTTTTTTTGTTAAATGATACACTTTTACCTGTGTGGTAGAAAGCTCAGGATCTACTTTGGAGACTGCTTTAAAAACATTTAATAGTCTAATTTACAGGTTTTTTTAAAAAAAATCTCTAAGGTCTAGAGCTTTTATGACTAATGAAAGGGCCATTGTCTGTATATTATTTTTCTCAACCCCCCTTGATACATTACCCAAGAAACTCAGCACTCATAAAACACTCATCATTTTTCTACATCCTGCCTTCCTTTCAATCCTCATAGTCCTCAGGTTTCAGTGGGAATTTACAGAAGAAATACAGAATAGAAAATACAAGTAATTTCTAAAGACTGCACATAAGGAAGTCCAGCTTTGTTTCTGTAACTTATCCATGACAAATAGTGACAATATTTAGTATAACTAATAAATGTTGTTAAAATGATATACTGTCTTCTGAGATGATTTTTCTTTTTGCCAGCAAGGTTTTAGTGCATTAGAGGTTGATCAGATTTTCATAGGGTTTCAGCAGCATAGAGTTAGTCAATCAGACTGATGCTTCCAATAAGCACATAACAATAACATGTCTTCTACCACTCTAGCTGGTTTCAGGGATAAAAAAAAGATGCTTCTGCTTGACTTTGTAGCTCACATTCTGCTCTCAGATAAGCTTATACTGGTCCCACCATGTTTGGAAGAGTTTTGCCTGATTTCTGAAGGCAGAATCTGATCCATATTTATGAACTCAATTAATGTGTTCTCTTGAGAAAAAGACTCCTATTTTTCTCACTTCTAAATTGCAGGTTCTTTTCTCCACCACACATTGGACACATTTCTCAATGCACAGTCACAAAAAACTGAAGTGGTTACAAAAAAACCTTAGAAAAGCTAATCTCATCAACTAATTTACACAGAGAAAAAGAGCACATGTAAAATCAGACTCATGCCTGACCTACAAAAAGATCCAAGTCCTTATTTGGCAAAACACTGACATGTAGCTAGCAAACCAAACACAGCTCTGGTGTAGTTTATTTGCAATGGAATTGATGCTGCTGACTCTAAAGGTGTAGTCTGCTGGCAGTGATCATCATGTAGACTATGCTGTTGGATAGAGGAACTCTCATTTTCTGTAGCCACTCAGTTTCTAAACACGTTAAATTTTGTATAAAATGGGTGCAGGGGGGGTTATATTTAAGCAAGTAAAAAAGCTAAAAATTACTCTTTATCAGATATAAATTATCCTTAAGTGACATCATCCATACAAAAACCCCTATATATATATATATAATTTACCTGGGTGTGCATGCATATGTGTGTGTATACACACAGAACATATGAGCTAAACACTCACTTAATCCCATTATTTTTGTGAGGAACAGATAAGAGGCATAAGCAGCCACATCAGTGGAATCTGTCAACTGAGAGAACTAAAAAGGTACCATTTACTCTATTTAAGAGCATTTTAACAGTTTCATCTATTGCTATAATATACAGCAATGTTAATAGTTCAGTCACAGCTTTTGTCCATTCCCACAGAGCACATCAGTACTAGCTACATGTAGAGTGAGATCAGTGCTTTGTCAGACCGGTTTGTATCTACATTCTAGGCCATAACTAAATAAATTAGATTATGCTAAAGTGCTACATCAACACTAATGTTTCTGGACAGTAGTAACGCACATTTCTCTTTCAAAAAAATTTTTTTAAAAAATACAGCAGCTATAGTTCCAAACATAATCACATAATGTGAATATGTTTACATGTCACTGTTACAGTATTCAACAAAATGCACAACAAAAAACCATATGGCAACAGTCCAGACTCCCACAGAGTACAAAAGGTAATTTTTTAAGTGTCGAGCGTGATGGAAATAGACATTTGCAGTCTTCAGAATTCACACTTGAATGTTTCGCTTAATCGCAACTTGCTGATGTCGATATTTATTTCCTCTGGTTTGTCACGTCTGTATGTTACTGTTCTTGTACAAACTGTAGGCAAAAACATCTTATCCTTGAAGGAGAAGATACAATTTTTATCAGCAATTAGCTAACTTTTATATGCAAGAAAAAGATTACTGAAGATGATGGCTCTGAAATCAATTACCTTCTTTGTTGTAGATACTCTGTAATCAGATGAAGATTTAACTTTATTGCTACTCCCCTGCAGAATTATCTGCCTGATGATAAGGACAACAAGCAACCCGATCAGAAAGGTAACTATAACGATTATGGAAAAGACTCTAAAGTAGTTTCGTCCAGAGAAACAATCTGCAATGAAAGGAAAACACAAGGGTAAAGCGGAATGTATGGCACATCCCTCTGACACAGGCATATCCACCACTGCTTAGCAATGTAATACAATAAATGAAGCCTGATAAAAATTAAGGGAAAATAAATTAAGGGAAATTAAGAGGAAAAGTTTCCATATGTAATCTTTTTAAAGCTGGGTATATCAAGAAAGGCAATTCAGATCAAGATCCATTGTAGAAAAATAGTGAAACTGTTATTCCTCTAATCTACAGAATTAAGATTTGGGCTTCATTGTATTGCCCACCATAAATTCTCTACAGACAAGTGAGTTTATAGCTGAAGTAGAGAGGATGAAATACTAGAGATGTTTGGGGCAGAGATAATTTAATCTTCACAAGACAACAGTGGAGATCACTGGTAAAATATGAAAGAAAATGTGTTTTATTGAATCCTTGTCCAGTGCTCTCCTCACTGGTAGACTAACACAGTAAGCTTTCTTTAATACTAAAGTTATGAAAGAAATATTCACAATTAGTTTCCTCACTTGTGAACTGTAGTAAAAAAAATTTATATAAATGTTAAGTGACAAAAGGCAACCATTTACCTGCATTTTTATTGCTGCATGGAGTGATTAAACTTTATGAGATTTTATTAAAAAAAGATTTTATTCTTCCACAGCCCTCATAACTGCAGTTTTTAATCTTGAAAAGAACTTTTAAACATTACTGAACTCAAGGTAAGCATTCTACTTCTTTCTTTCTTGTTTCTGGTAATGTCAAATAATATAAGCATGTTCAAAGTAATAAAACATACAGATGCCATAACAAATTTTTATAAATATTTCTTTAAGCATTGCTCAGGCAGGATTCATCATTATTAGATGTGACGCCTTGAGGAGCTGGGAAAACTGAACTTAGCAATGCTTGACAATCTTATTTCCTGTTATTATTTATCTTTTACTTTCCCTAAAGCTATGAATGATTTTTCTCTTTTTCCTGCTTTCTCTCTTTGTTATTGTAATAATGTGATATACTTCTGAAAGACATTCTAGCACTGGCAAATTCAATTACTAATGGCAATAGATTTTAATCTCTTATTAAAATTACCTAGAAAATGCCACTTACCTGCAGTATTGTCAATATAATGCAGTAGGTAAGCGCATGAGGTTGTGCACTGGTCAAGTATTACATGAGATGCATTGTTAGAGTGATAGCACTGAACACAGTTCCTGTAAAATAAAATGTATAATTAAAACCCCATGTCTTTCTCTGCACTCCCCTTTAAGAGATTGTATCAACAGGCTGACGTATTGCTTGCACATAATGCTTTCCTGTTAGTAAAAACATTGCGACATTTATTTATTTTTTTCTGAAATGTGATGCCTCTCTCAGCATTTTATCCCTCTGATGCTTCTCAGAACCAACTAGTCAGAAGTTGCAAACTAAAACATGTTTCTGGCTTTCAGCCACCTTCATCCAATCCCTGCTCTGCCTTTTGTGATGTGAGTTCATCATACGATGTAGCTGAGGTCTGGCTTTCTTCAGCTTTCAGCCTCCAGTTCCTTTCTAGTCTTTCCTTACCTATGGATCTCATTTGGATGCATACAGGAACTGAAGGGTAGAGGTAGGTACAGGAAACACAGCTTTGTCAATAATTTTTGGATGCTGTGTTAAGACAAAGCCAAGTAAGTCTGCACTGCTGGGCCGTTTAGAGAGAGAGCACTGCAAGTGGGAGGCAATGCTTTCAGTCTAACCATCTTCACTGTATAGCCCTGAAGGAGACAGACTTCACAAGAGATCCAGAAAAAAAGCCCTAATTGGATTTTAATGAAGATATGCCATCTTCTGAATTTACTAAAGGCACACATTTGACAGTGACTGGACAAGTATCGATGCAAGTAACTGCATTTTATCCAGTGAAATCTTAGCAGCAACCTTTCCAGACGTGGCCAAGCTCTCCAGCATTTTCATCAGATGAACTATAATTGAAATAAATACAAATAAACAATGGTTCTGTTTTGAGCGCAATGACCTTTCCAATAAAAGGCTGATTTTTCACCCTCTGCATCACAGTGAGATGCAGAACATTACACATGTAATGAGAGGGTGCAGAAAAGCCGTGCCCAAGGAAAGGGCTGCATTTGCTCTCTATGTCAGGACCACACAGTGCACCGCTGAGAGCCTGGACTAGCTTCTCTCCTCCTGGGCTTGTGCATTTGGACCTCCACAGTGTCCCTTCCTTTGGATGAGTAAGGAAAAATGCCATGCTTTAACACAAGCATGGCAAATACCAAGTGTTTTAAAACTGAGCAATGAAGGAGTTTGTTCTCTGGGTAAGAACAACTCTGCTCTGCTGACCAATGGCAGTGACAACGCACAAATACTACTCTAGTTCCACACCGCTTTCTTTCACCTGAGAAGCACAAGGAGTGTGCAAAAACAAATGTGGAGAATATTACTGGACTTGATGGCATTCAAAACTAGGATCTATTTTCCATTTTTAAAAACACAAATTCATAGTTTTATTTCCTACCCAGGAGATCTCATACGAAGAATGGTAAAATAAATGCTGACATACAATTCTCTTAATTGCCAGTGTGAATCCAACTACACAGAAAGTATCAAGTATGATTTGTACCAATTTCCTACAATCTAAATAGCTAAGAAATATAGCATCTAGCCAAGTAAAAGTATTTCTTCATGTTTCAACACTAAGGAGTGAAAAAGTCAAGTCTAGCACAAGAAACATACCAGTTTTCTTCACAGGCTTTGTTACAAGTAGGGCAATATTCACAGAAACGGCCAAAGCTTCTTGGATCTGTGCACTCACACTTTCCACATACACATTTTCCTCTTCCACTGCAGATTTGGCCCTTTGAATTCAGGCAGTGCTTTGCTGATTGTGATGAGCACTCGCAACGATCACCTTCCCAGCCAGCAAAGCATTTGCATTTACCACCTTCACATTCACCATTACCTACAACACAGAGAGTCTGGAGTCATATGCTTCCATGAAAACATAGAAAATAAATTCTAGATGGATACATTTGTATTGCTTGTGCTTTACCTTAAACAGAGCAAATTCAGACCTACACTAGTTTTTAAGTTGACAACTTGTAACTGAAGTTACTGGCATGATCAATATTGAAGGCTGCTGTTCATTGTTAAACTGAGCAAAAGTTGCTACTATGATGTGACCCTAAAACCTCTTACTAAAATTTTTCTCTTTTGCTTTGGGTTAAAATAATGAAGATTAGGAATTACACAATGAGGAAAATAGGCAAACTAAACAAACTTCTCTTTAGCACGAAAATATTCCATTCAAATAAATAGCAATATTCAGTGGAAGAAGTAGTATAAAGTTCATGTGCACAGGCCAGATTCTTTTCTTTTCATTTTCATTTTCCATTTCCATTTCCTTTTCCTTTTTTTCTTTTTTTTCCTCTTCCCTACCATAAGGTGGACTACAAAAAGAATAAGAATTTCTAACAACTCTGTTTCACTTAAAGTCTCCTTTCGGAAGCAGGCACTCCCTACAGGGTTTGTGTTTATACCAGTGTTTGAATTAAGTGCCACTGTATCTCTCACAGGACTGATTTACGGTGGTAGAAAATCAGAACCCCACCTGGAAGCTATGATCCCTTCCTAATCTCTCAGTATTTCATACTCCCATTAGACTGAAATGTGTCAACTTAGCTTTCTGGAATAATGTTATTTTTTGTTTGAGAAATAAGTATCATTACTTATTAAAAAATTTGAGATTTAAATATTAAAATAGGTAAACTTAGAGAAAAAAATCAATGTATCCCCTAGAAAATGGTGGTGAAATTTAGAAGATAGTGTGTATGTCTGTGGTGAAGAGAGCCCAGGAGTGTGAATTCCTAACAGGATGTTCAGAACATTTCCCACAATAATTCTGCGCAAACAATTCTTTTGTTCTTGACAACCTTATTTCATTATTTTCAGCTGTATCATGTGCAGTAGCCTCACAAAACAACACAAACCAAGAAAATATAGACATAAATGCTGCAACTTACCAGAACATAAGTTTCCCTGGTGATATGGGCAGGAAAAATCATCCATTTCACAGTACTTGCCATACACCTTGCCTAGCTTGTTTTTGTAGCAGAAACATTTTCCATCTATGCAATTTCCTTGACCACTGCAGATGGGCTGGTCCTGGTGTTGCCTGCACTTCTCTGAGGGAAGCAAGTCTCTATCAGAGCTACAGTTATTGTCATTGCATTGGGACTGTTTGGGGTCAGAAGTTTCATCAGCCCACACTCTTTTCTGCCCTGTGCTGTCTCCATACTGGCAGGCACAGCTTTGCTGCACATTGACAATGGCAGTTTCATTGAAACCAATAGGCTTAAGTAGGGCATATTTTCTTCCTCCAGTTGTATGACATCCTTTCATTGTGACTGATACATTGAAAAGTACCTAAGAAGAAACAAAGATGGCTTTAACATTATTATTTTCTTGCTTACATTTGCTTAAAATTTCCTGCACATAAATAAAGCAGAATGTTATGTTGTTTATGAATGTGTACTAGCTGATAAGAGCAAAATACACAGTGGTCACGTCAAACATGATATATTTGTAATGATAGACATCACAAATACAGGTAAAATCCTAACAAGAGAGGATTGACAGAAGTCAACTTTTCAAGTTAAGAAAGCATAGATGCAAAAGACAAGTTTAATACAAATTAAATGGAAATAGAAATATCTTCACCATCCTCCTGCTATTATTTAATATGCATATTCTGTTATATCACAGGAATACTCAGGTAAGAATTGGGACTAGATTGAGCAAGACAATACACAAACAGAAGCAGAGATACTCTTTATAAAAAGAATCTATAATGAATGTCCTGCTGCAGAACTGGTCATGCACCTAGAAACCATACAGGTTTTTGGATGGCACTGGCTATGCACACTAAAACACAGAAATGGCTCACATTAGAAGTGACTTTTCCCAATTCCCTGGACCCAGTGCCTAGCTCCAGGCCATGTCATGGCCATCACCACCATCCTCCAGGTCCTTGTCCCAGCAGTGCCCACTACGGCAGCAGCTACCATGGCTTTTTGTACTCCTGGCACAGGACTAACAATCATTTGGTGGTTTGGTGATTGCCACAGAGTTTCCATTAGTCACCCCTAAAAGTTTTTGACAGCTCTGACACGTGTGACACACTAGATATCAATTTTGTATTTCACAAATTTTTTTTGGCTTTTTTTTTTTTTTGACCAGTACCCTTCTGACAGGGTATCCTCTCCAAGGTTTTGAATTTTTTCAGCTTTCTGATGTAAAATAACTCTTTCTCCTTTCTTCACAAAGAAAATGCAACCAGGAGGAAAAAGTGAGAAAGGAACGCAAGAGAAGTAAGTACCTTTAATCTTTACTACCAAGAAATAAAGATTTCCAAATAAAAAAAGGAGAAACCCCAAGAAACTGATTACATATAAATTGAAACTACCCACAAATACTAAGGCCATTCATCTCCCATCACTGTCTCTCCCTCCCGCTGTGCCCCCACACGAGAACAACCCAGCCCCTGGGGACAATGGTGGCTTTGTGGCGAGTGGGGCTGAGGCTGCCTACACGGACAACAGGAGAAGAATGCTGTGCAGAAACATGCATTTAATGTCATATCGAGGGGGCACACAGGCTTTGTCTCACCCTTTGCTTTTCTTCTTCTCATTTCTCAAATGTGCCACTACACATATAACCCCTCAGCAGCCCACACTCTCCATGCATTGAGATTTCCTCCCTTAGGTTGCAGGGCAAAAGTGTGGCTATAGGGAAATTGATTCATACAGCAGGTGTGTATCACGCGGGGAGGACAGGCTGCAGCCAGGGAATGTGCTTTTTATTCAGAGCCCTGCCAGAAAACATCATCTTCATGTACAAAACAGTACTGGAAGAATGGCAGGGAAATGGGAGGGAAGGGAAAATCATGTCGTGCATATGAGTTGTGAAATTTGATTCTGAACACAGCAGCAGATAGATTAAACCTGTGGGGACTAAATAATTACATCATGACACTTGCTAATAGCCAAAGTTAGTTTTGCACCCTGAAGAGGCCATAGGATTCTTCTAGAATTTAATCCACTTTGTGTTTTGGTAAGAAAAGGAAGGAAGAAGGATTAGACAATGAAAGGAATGTGAGAATTAAGGAAAAGCATTTTGTCTGTAAACAAATACTGAAAGAAGGATTTACGGTTAAAATAAATTAATCTCTTAAGGATGGCTCATTTTCAACAGCCACAGAGGTTTAGGACCACATGCAATCTGTTAAAATCAACTGGCTTGGCTTTTTATTAAAAAGAAACAGATATAAATATTTTTCTTTTTATTAAACAGAACAAATTCCAGTCCTGTTTCTTATGACATGCCCAGGGAGCAACAGCAGAGAGAAGATGCATTAAGAATAAAAACAGCAAATCTCCTGTAAACTGTAGAAGCTGCAATCAGCAGCATGCAGACAAAATTTAGAAGAGCATAAAATAAATTCAAATTTACATTACAACTCACACATTTAATTTGTTTTGCTATTTCTACACACAGACACAAGCTATTTCTCACACTAGCTGAGACACATGTACATGTCAAGCAGGAAAGAACTTCTTGACCCTGCTCACTAGAAACACAGACCTCTTCCTGGCAAGCGAAAAGAATTACTCCAGCAGTCCAAGCAATTAAATAAATATATCAAGGCACATAGAAGTTTTTCTGGGAAGAAAAACATGTTCTTTACATCAGCCAGAAATCTTCCCCTGCATTGTCATGGTGCATGATGCTCTGTTTCATTCAGTAGGTGGCACAAATTCAAATGGGAATAAATTATTTTATTAATTTGATTTATAAAATAAACTAACTTTTTTATTAACAACGACAACCCTGGTTGTGCAGGAAGACTACTAAAGCAAGAAGAGAGAAAGGTGACATCTAATACAGACCAAAGGAACACAAATTCCAGTAATTTTTTTCCACTGGGTGATTATCTTTCAACCTCTTTACATACAGATTTCATCACAATGGATGTGGTGGTTGTGCCCAGTGGAGGACAAAGAAGGAAAGTTTTAATGGACGTTAGCTTTCAGGAAAAGCTTTGAGCCTTAGTTCCACGGGATTAGTGAGAATTAAAATAAGATTCAGGAAAAATAAACCCAGAGAATAATAGAGAGCCTGTGATCATTAATCACATAAATCCATTTTCAGTTTAAGAAAATCCCTAGAAGATTTCACACCATTGAAATCCAACCAAACAGAAAAATAAGCATTCCAGTTCCTTGAAGAATGAGAACTATCAACATACTTCTTTATTATATCCCACATTTTTACATCCTTCCATGCCAGTTTTTTTACTTCCATCAGGACAGATTGCAGTGATATTGAAATGAAGACCTTGGATCTGGTTATCCACTTGAATTTTCACTTCAGAGATTAGTTTCTGTAACCAGAAAACAAGTTTTAATTGCATTGCATCTCAAAATATTATGTACATTAGTGACTAACACCAAGTATGGTTCCCACATCTGACTGAAAATGAAGAAAGCTTGTCTGTGTGAATAAAGGAATGAATTAAAGCATTGTTTCCCATGTACAGACCCAATTACATTCCAAATATACACAACCAGTGAACTGGTAATTCTGATAAAGAGGATTAGGTTTTCCAGATAAAAATGTTTTCAGCTTCGCTAACATGGTTTTGAGACTGCATTTTTCACAATTTGAAAATCTATTCCAACAACCAAGGGCAATAAAAACTGCTCATTGTTTGAGTCGACGCTGCCTTTTAGCAACACACCTAAAATACAACAGGAAACATACATGCAACCACTGTTACCCAGCAGAAGAGTTTCCTAATTGACTTGACATTTTTAAAACTTTTGATATTTTGCATCTGTCTTAAAAAGGTTTTCTCTAACAAACCTTAAGGTGGCCTAAAGGCCATTGGGTTTATTCTTATTGATTTTCCTGGCTAAGCTAAGACTATGTAAGCCAACAATTGGCTGATCCCATTAGGGCATTTTGCAATAAAAATAATGAAAAAGCCACTACTTTGCAACTTGTATTTACTACATGACCTAAAATCCTGCTTCCTTCAAGGAAGAAATACTGCTCCTTGACCATTTAAAAATTTATTACATCTCTCTACAAACTTATGAGCTGAAAATTGCACAGAGGGATTTTTAAAATTCTTGTCATATTACTATTAAAAATTAGTTTAGTGGGATATTTTTACTTCTACAAATGGAAATGCAATTATATGAATCTTAACACATGTTTATCTTAGTAACTTTTTGAAAATTAGTGACTCATCTTTGGCTTTTTAGCCAGGGATTTTCAGCCAGGGTTTTCCATAGCTAAGCCTAAGGCTTCCCTGCCTGGAACAAGGGAACAAGAGTACAAGAGGCCCACTGTCACTGAATATCAACACAAAGTTTATTTTCTTATCAAAGTGTTTTTTTGTTTTGTTTTGTTTTTTTTTTCCTAGAAAATCCTACATTCAAGACCTGTTCACCATGTGTTTATATATTAAAAAGTCCCCAAAACTATGATAAAAATCTCATCTGAAATTGTGAAATCCAGTGAAGGTTAGGATAGGAAGAAAGACGGTGTCTAAAAAATGAAAATAAAGGAAAAGCAGCAAACTGGGGGTGGCTGGACCAGGAAAGTCCCACTGAATCTTGTATTCAACTAAATAATTGTTTCACAAAATTTCATTTCCTCCACTTGAATTGTTGCCCTGCACTGGGTAAGAACTGTGTTTCAGTTTAGGATGGACAGTGTAAAGCTGTCATACAAAAGGACTGCAATTTTCAAAATTTAATGGAAGAAGCTCCCTGCAAGCTTCCATATTCAAAATGAGATCTCTTGACTTTATAAGAGGAAGTAAAATACCAGTGAGAACTTCTCTGCAATTTGATTACCCCTAAACTCCTCTGCTTTTGAAAGTGTTTGCCTTTTTCCCAGTGCCTCCAATGTGACAGTGAGAAAAATGTGTGCAGAAGCACTCTATGGACTAGGAACAGACATGGGAGCTGGCTCTTCATTATAGCAAATTGCTTGATTCTGTGGTTATGCAAGTAAAATGGATAATTTCAGCTTCCTAAATCCAACTAACTAAAAAAAGAGAGATACCTGTGCATACCTTGCATATACTTTTGTAGCTGAGTTTTCAACTTTGTGAAACTGAATGTATGTGTGTAACTGCACAACTTAACAGCATTTAACCATGCAACCCATCACATTCATTTAGATGCTGCTCTAGGGCTCCCCATGCTGTAGTACCTCAAATACCTATTTCTTGGCTTCATTTTCAAAGCTGTTGATATCATCTTTCCTTCACTAACAACATGCCTGTTTCACTTTCAAACTGCTATTCTGTGTCAATCATGTAGAAAATGACTTTATGCTATTTCCCATACTATTACTTTCTCTTCCCCAAACAATTACATTCAATTGCTGACTCCAAGCAAGAGTTCACAAAGCCATTTCCATTGTTTTCTCCTAAATCCCTGTCAAAACTCTTCACTTCCATGCCTCAAACCCCCAAGTCATTACACTGCTTTATACAGTACAGATACTGCTTTTCACTATATCCACTCTTTTCAAACTGCCACTTTGTAGATTCCCATCTCTTATTTGTTTTATAAAAAAATTTTTGCTCTGAATTTATAGGGTGCCTAGACAGTGGCATGTTGTCTGCAACTAAAGATCTGAGGTGCCAAAATTCAAATACATAAACCATCTTTTGAAGCGACATAGCAACAGGTGCCGAGAATCAAACAGAATATTTAGAAGCATCCTTAGAAATTTAAAAGCAGTAGCTCTTAGCTTCCGGACCCTGACAGCCTGGGACTTTGAGAGCTATCATAAGATACTATCACCTATCCACCTGGACATTAGGAAAAGTAGGAAATCCTTGTGGATTTCAGATGGATGACAATGTCCTGGAAATTTCAACTTCAGGCTATGAAAGATGAAAAATGTACAAATATTACATACAACATTGTCACTCTCATCATACCTGATAGGCTTCTACCACCAAATCATTGAGATTTGCTGCTTGTGATTCTATTTGTCTTGCAACAGTACCAGGCAAGAGAGGTAGCAGATCCTATGAAAAAGACAACAATTTATGCACAGTTTTAATTTGAAGTATAAATATTGTGCCTTCAAAATTGAAAAGTGAAATCAAGTTTCTAACCTACTTTATACCAATGAAACTGGCTTCCTTGAACAGCAAAAATAACATTGATGTTATTGTCAATCAATTTTTCGGAGAGCTGCCCAAGAGATGGATGCTCCTGCAATATACAACAGGAAAGAGAAGACTGCAGGTTAGTAGGGAAAAATCTTATATTTCGTATACGGCCCATTATAGATTTCCAAAACAAATCCAATCTTAACTTCTAAATGCACAGAAAATGCTAGACCAACATCAAAACCAGGATCCAGCCATCCAAATAAACAATTAAAAAAAACCTCATCAGGCCATCAGCCAGGCTTGTCTGTTGCCAATTATGTAGATCTGCTGCACAGTGGGAGGACTAACTCCACAGTACTATTTTGTTGGTTTGAGTCTGATGCTTAGGATATATGGATATGATGTAGTCCATGGTCTATCTCAAAGAACAGGGAACGATAGGTAGATTCTTGTGCAAAAGGCAGGGAGAAAGTACAGCATGATGCAGTGAGATGATGTGCTTTTGGGAACAGCAAGGAGGGTAATTAAAAATGTTTGATTCTCAGACGTGTATTTTGGCATCAAATGCAGCCACTGGATCAGGTTCTGGCAATGTCAGTACTGATAACTTTCTCTTCTTTGTGTTCAAGACCTACTTAAGGACTGATGACTCCAGTCCTCACCATGATGACCTGCTACATTTTCTTAACCACAGCTATGCTTGAAGAAGAGGCAAGAGTTTCACAGCTCTTCTCAGTAATGCATTGTTCTATTTGGTGGAGTACTTATGACAGCATGTCCTGTGCCAATGACCTGCTCCTTCTACACTTCTCACTGAGAGATCTGACATGGATTTGAGAACAAAAGCTGTGTTGCTTATTTCTGTTCCCCCAAGATCTGGAGAAGTTCAAAGGTGTCTGTGTGGTCCCAATGGGCTTTGTACACCTGGGTTAGGTGAGATCCCTTCAGCTTCAGTACTCTAAACCAAACTGTATCTGAAAATCACCACTTATTAACCAGTCTTAAGTGAGTAGCTCTCAAGAAGTCAATTCAACATTTAAAATTCATGACTAAAAAGAAAGAAGTCACTGGGGCCTTGGCCTGTGATTCCACTTAAAGAGATTTCATCTGGACACCTCCACTTATGCCAGGCACTTAAATCTTTATGCCTCACACACTTTTGTTCTTTCTTTTCCTGATATTTTTCACCATCTGCTCAGTATTGCCTCTCTCTTGCACAGTCTGTTACCCTGAACAATTCCTTTTTCCTCAGATTGTCCTTTGTTACTTGACCCTGCAAGTCAGCAGCTCTCCTAGTGATAATCTGAATAGCAAGACAACAGAAATAAAGTTATGCAAGGGAGCAAAATCCACTTTCCATCATATTGCACCATTATAAAGAGCCTTGTACAGAGAGAACAGAAGATTTTCTTGGTGTAGTTTGATACTAGACAGGATACACGCCTCTCTCAACATTTCAACGCTATGGTAAAAGATTATATTCCTTAAGATAACTGATGAAAGGTAGATAACACAGTATTAAACAGGCCTTCTTACAGCTCCAGCTGGAGAGAGTAGCCTCCAACACAGTGCTAAGCTTCTTCTTCTTCCTCTTCCTTCTCCATGGCACAGAGCACAGTGGTGGGGCCTCCACTGTGCTTCACAACCCTACAGATCACATACAATTGGGTGGCAGATCACAGACACACCAAGTGGTCCCAGGACAGGAGTGAAGCCAGATGTTCTCCAAACACCTCCTGGGAATGTGGGAGTGACAGGGGCAGTATCAAGGCATCATGAGATGGTAGCAACATAAGTCAGTTTTCCTGCTTAGCACAGGATACTAGACCTGTCAAATTCCAGCAGAGTGGCCCCTCAACAACTCTGCAACTACTAGCTGAGTCTGGAATCAAGAGTATCAGAAATAGCTTTCCAAGCCTTCATAGAACAAAAACTTATTCTGAGGGAGCTTACTGAAGTCAAGAGACGACACCCATAGACATGCAAGGGCTGCAGGGACAGCATCCCCAGGCTACCTCTGCTCACAAGGAAGGAACTTCTATGTACTTGTCATCAGTAACTCTAGAATGTCCAGCTTCTTGCTTCTTTTTAATAGAATGAGTTTAAAAAAAAAAAACCCAAACCCAAAGTCCAAAGCATAAACAGACCCACACTAGCTTTTTAATTTTAAGCATGTAAAGAGATGACATAAGGTACCAGTGGTCACTCATGGAGCCTCACTTTGCTTGCTGTGAAAACTTTGCTGTGCTTAATGTATTTTTATCCTATCTTTTCCCACTACTGCTCAGATAACTGTACTTTAATTTTAGATCATCTTATTTCAATTACATCATTCATTTTATTATTTTAACCTACTCTGTTAAGCTGAGAAAATAACTAACACAAATGTTAAGTATTTCAGAAGGGAGTTAACCAAGCACAGATCTAATTAAAAGAGACTAGATTTCTCTCCTGTCAAACATTTTTTTGCTGATCTTTCTGTGACTGCTTAGCAAAAGTTAGAAAGCAATATGAAGAAAAATGTCTAAGTGGAAACATTTCTGATATAAAGGTTAAGCGTATTCAAATAAATAAATCAAAGTCCTCTTAACTGTCACAAGAAAGAAATAAAAATATGCCTAAATACAATCTTCTCATGACTACTCAAAACTAAGAATCAAAGCAGGAAAACAATGTGATTACAAAAGTCTCTTTAATGTAGCACAGCCAAAAAAAATTATATGGATATGAAAAAAATAAAAAAATACGTTTCATATTATGTTTTCTCAAAGACTGTCAGACTTCCATAATATTTCATTTAAATATCAAATAGTCATCCCAGCCCCTTGATTTCAATCATTCATTTGAAGTTTCATTATGGATATATGTGAATAAAATAATCCCATGTACCATGGATAAGAACAAAAAAGCAAGAAACCAGCACATTTTCCCTTACAGACACTATTGTGTTGTCATCAAATCTGCTCCAGAAAATGTAATTCCTGCTACTAAGTGCATGCCTACTGTTAACATGGGACATGCAAAAATTAGACCATATTTAAAAAAAAAAGGTTAGTAGCCAGAAAACACGTGGATCTAATTGTGCCACCACAGATCTAAGCATCTTTCAAGGTCATTTCATTTGGGTGGCTAAAAAAATTAATTTCATAAAATACATCAATAGCAGTCATCATGGAAATTTCTTTTTCCATACGGGACAGTAAAATTATGATCTTTCAAACCAGAATGCAGAATATTAGTTAAAACACCTTTTTTTCAGTCAGCCATCAATCAATCATAGCTGCTTAGAAAGATATTAATTTTGTCTATATTTTCCATTGGCGAATTTCTCCAGTTGCAACAGAAATTAATTCCCGAAGTTGGACAAAAAATAGTTTTTCTTGGCTTTTTTTGTTTTTTTTTTTCCTGAAACAGACAATATCCTTATTATCAAAGGAATCCTGAATACCAGAAAAGATTTGTACCTTCAGCAATTATTTAATAAGCAGAGCAAACATCCTCTGAGTTACAGCACTCCAACTAGAAAAAACTAAAAAGAAAAAAAGACAGAGAATGTTCTGCATTGGGAAAGAAAAGTTTCAGGATTATTTGCTGTAAGTAAAATAAACTGAATAGACTGATTAGAATAGAAAAAAAAAATCTGACATCTGTGGGGAAATATCCAGGCGGTGACAGAGGGAGTATATGAATGCAAGAACGTCAGATAATCGGAAATCTAAATAACCTTCCTGTGAGCACACGCTGATCTCCCTCCTCCGCTCAGCAAGGTCTCAAACCCTCACTGCTTCCCAGAAACCTCCTGTATTTCATGATCACACAAGAGTCAGCAGTCTCTTCCTGCTGTTCCACCAACCTTGTAAATAACAGTTGCCAGGATTACATTCAGGTCTAACCTCACTTACACAAGCCCTCACTGGGCTTCACTTGCACGTTGTTGGCTCTGGCTGAACACACAGTACACTTTAACTAAGTGCAGCTAGCACTGAGAACAAAACTTAACATGCTCTAATTGTACTGCAATTCATACTTCTGCTTTCTGGGGATTACATCACGATTAAGCAGTGATTTATGTATCCTAAATAAACAACTCATATTTATTTAACAAAATACTGAAAGCATTTGAAACTTACAATTCTTAGGAAAAAATGCCTTTCTTCAGTCACTTATGACTTATCTATAACTGAAGAAAATATTTTGAAAGCTAAAATCGCCGTTGAAGGCATCTTACTTTGCTACAGTAGACTTGATGCAACTTTTTTCAGAGATGTGTATTAGCACATATTGGTTTTCTGCTGTGAAATCTGAATGCATTTAATGCTAGTCCATCCATTTGAGGTAGCTCATTGCTGTTGTATCCCCTCAGGTTCACTCTTACCAAGCCTCTCCAATCAATGCTCCTGTGCATCCTCTGACCATAAACCATAGCCACTACCTTTGCCTTGTGAGCAGGATTATAATACTCTTACACATTACCAGCTTCTACTTGTGCAAAATATCACACCACACACTTCTTACTTATATTTGATACAAAATGTGTGTGATTTTTATGAGGTGCTAACAAAAACCCATACCAAAAACTGTAGCATATCCTCCTTTGCTGTGTACTGTTTTTTTCAGGCTACAAAATACTTAGTCCACACAAAAAGAATGCCAGGTAACCAGTTCTTCATTTCACAACTTGCCTACCTGGAAAAATACTGTTCTAATAACTGAAATAAAAGCAATACTTTGAGAGCAGTCTAAAAACCTCCTTTACACAGTTTTGCACTGCCTCTCTGAAGGAAGGATTTATGACATATACCTTACCATACTTGTAGCTTTGATGTACACATTATCTTTCAAGTGACAGTTTCCATCATGGGGAATTACAATTCCTGCTAATTTACTGTCAAGGGCCAGATGGGAAGTTTGATCTGTCATCACCAGAAGCAGTCGCTTTGCTTCTTTACGCCATCCAATATGGCTCTACAAAGGAAACAAAATTAGGCATAAGAAAGCAGTAGCTGCCTATTTTCTAAAATAATCAGCAACAAAATGAAAAATTAACATGAAAGACCACTTTCAGATATTACACTGCCTGGCAGCACTGTGTTTAAACCGGGCTATTTAGAGCATTTAGTGTGGAAATAGACATAATGTACTACACTTGAAAACTACTGATTTTTTTGCTTTTTTCCATTTACCACTTTGTTTTTTAAAGAAAGATGTCCCACTATACATGCCAGTTATGCTTTATATAGTGGACTTGATAACAGCTGCCACATTGTGTGTGTCACTGTTATGTACAAATACAAAGCACATAGTTTGTAAAATCCTCTGGGGTCCAAGGAAGCATTACAACCAGTAAATATGCATTCATCCATATGGATACTTGGCACTCTGTTGTATTTTTACTTTGATGTAATTACTTTATATTTGCATCACTCTGTAATTTCCTTTTCCTACAGAATTTTCAGGAAAGTACATTAGTATGCAATCACAAATCAATAAACTAAAGTTTGAAGGTCTTCATGCAATTACAAATTGAGAAATTCCTTATTTGCAACAAAATGCTACATTTATCCACCATCTCAAGGAATTGACAGCAAAGTGGCAGCCTCAAGGGTGAATTGAATGTCTTTTAGGAATTCAGTGATGTGAAGGATGCAGCAGGGTAAGCTTATATCTAAATTGATTAAATGCCAATTTGTATTTTCAAAACATTTATCTCCCTGATTATTATCAAATTTTTGAGGCACACAGGAAACACATCATATGCTTTTGGTTATTCCCTCTCTTGCTTATTCCATCTTTTTCACTGCTTCCATTTTATCTCCTTCCTATGATAGACACAGAATCTCTACCATTCTCATGTGAAATGTAGTTGCAATACAGTCCATGTACTCATCCATGCTTTGGGACTTCTCTCTGCCTTCCTTTCTTCACAGAGAGAGACACAGCTCCCTTCTCAGGTTCCCTCTCTACTGTCCCTGAATGGGGATTAAATATCTCAAGCCAGCAAGAATAATACAGAAGGGTGTCATGTCTTTACTAACTTATACCTTAGGCATCAGTCGCCCTCAGACACTCCTAGACAGCATTCCTCTAAAGGAGAATTTTATTTGTAAACAGTTTTTGTCTTAAATAATTCCAAACTCTCCTCTAGCACTGTAAAAACCTCTTGTTCTAAGACTCCATCATTTGACTTTGTCACCTTGGGACTTGTTTAGTTTTAGGTAATCCTGTGAGGAGCAGGGAGTTGGACTTGATGATCCTTATGGGCCCCTTCTGACTTGACATGTTCTGTGATTCTATGATTCCTACCTACATATGTCACAGCAATCAAAATTTTAAAGTAGCTCCATGTCCTAACCTGCTACCTCTTGCAACTATGATGTATTGCTTAAAGCAAGATGGAGCAAGTTATAAAGGTCTATTGTAGGCAAAATGAGTGAACATTAATATAATTTATAGTCCGTGATGTTCATTATGAATTGCACATTTTTCTCATTCACTTCAGTTCACAATTCACTTAACAGGAAAGCCTCCACATTCTCATGAATGCTTCCATTCTATTGTTCTTGGAAGCATATATTATTCTAGAACTCACATGTCATAAGTGTGGAATGTGCCCAGTGAGATACACTGAAATTTTAGGAATTTTTCCGAAGTTCCAGAATAATTTTTTGTAACAGCTTTATGAAGAGTGGTTTTTACATACCTGTTCATCAAAATCTGGAAATAAAATTGGACCAAACAATTCATTTTAGCATAGTTTGGATTACTTCTTGTCCTTGAGATATTGTACTGCTCAGAAAAATAGTGTGAAGATGGACAAGATAAAACAATTGTCCTGACATCATTCTAACAGATGAGAAACACACCAAGCCTGTGATTTGAATGGGAGTTGAATATTTTATAGAACATTACCAAACCCATGAACCAGCCAAATGTCAATATGTGTATTGCATTAATACGCATAAGAAGAAAAAAAAGAACCAAGCTAGCTCTCTAGAGAAAAATAAACTCTCTTTATCTAATATGCTTATAACTTGAGACTTATTGATGCAGATCTTTTCCATCCTTTTCTGCATGGGAGAGACTGTGATGAAATTTTATCAATATACAAAAGTTAATTTTTAGTTCATTTGTACTGTTTTAAAATATGAAATCTTTAAAAGCTGAGAACATATAAGTTCTTCTGTTTTCCTTATCTACACAAGCAGATATGAAAAACTTTTAATTCAATTTTCAAGTTCTTAAGAAGAAAAGTCAAACGGTATATCTTAATGGAGGAACACAAGCAGTGCTTTAATGATTTTTGAAACTAATTATGTGACTGACTGAAATTAATACATGTGTCTGTTCAAGCAAGAATAGACTTGTTTGAACAGACACATGTATTAATTGTTGCTTTCACCATCCACCTTATGTTGCTTAGGCTGGTTAAAGCCAGAAATTGAAGATCCATAACCAACACTGAAAGATATTCCTTCATGCTCTCCATTTCAGTTACATTTGGAAATGTATAGTTACAGGGGAAATAATGGAAAAGGAGGAAAAATCTTATTATTATTATCAGGCATAGCACTGCAATTTTGAATTCAGGAACACTGATCACCAGTGTACCTATACATACATACATACATACATACATACATACATACATATATATATATATAGTTCCTGAATTACTATTTCCTTATTCTTTTGTAAATAAGCTCCTTCCTTACCTGGCACACAGCTGCTTGGAGCATCGCATCAAAACCCCCTTCAGGTGTATCAATATTCCCAGAAATTTTTTGTTTATTCACTGCATTTCTGAATTCTGCTATATTGTCAGTCAGGGACAGCACATGAATGTAACCATGAGGAGGCATACAATCTAAATTGTAATCACTGTACAAAAACAAAACAAATCAAAAGCCTTATTTTTCCTTTGAAGGAGATGAAAATATTGCATCCCCATTAACTCATAAAATCCTGATCCTAATGAAGATGTAGGTAGCACAGAATAAGAAACACTTACAGAAAAAAAGAGCAATTCCATGTGAAATTAAGTTCAGTGGGAAGTAGTTATAATTAACTATAAAAAAATGTATACTATCTTGTATCTTATGGAATTGTGTATATAATAACTTAGTTAATATACTAACAATATATGTAGTGTTCCATAAAGAACAAAAATGCAACAAGAGGGATGGTATGATCCCAGGGAGTATATAAACCCTTTTGGAATATCTACAGTGTGGTACAGCTTTGCTTTTCATTATCCTGAGAAAGGACTAGCACACCGAAACAGTAAGATCTTTTAATAAGTTGCTACATAGGCTACTGGATCAAACTACAACAAAATCTAAGTTCCTATATCTACTAGTGTTACATAAATGTACATAAAATTAATATTGATATTAACAATAATTACCTCATCAAAGAGATGAGAAAATTCATTTTCAGTAACATCAGAGCAAAAGATACTTTCTCAAATTATGTTTAAGGGAGAAAGTCTGATTTTTGTTGTAGGTAAGCTAGTGAAACAGCACTTATACAGGTCATTGATTTGGGACCCAGTCACAGCTGTATGAATGGGACAAGCTGAAGTGCTCATCCATGTCAGAGATGCTGAGCAGGTTTCAAGTCTCTTAATTTCTACTGCACCCAGACTGTAACCTGCCCTCCTCCAAATCAAAATATAGTCAAAGAGGAGAAACTGGCATTGAAAGGATTAATACCTCTGCAGATGTCTCCTCTTAGGCAAAATGCATCGTGACCTAGAAATGCCAATCAATACCCACTCACTATATATAGATGGTCCAGATGACTGCTTTATCCATAAACAGTCACATCTCCAGAATGAATTCCACTACTAGGAACCAATTCAAAACCACTGAAATCACAAAAGGTACTTAAAGACTTCACAGAGCTTTGGATCATATCTTCCCAGGAAAGGCAAGCAAGAACGTATGAAGAATTAATGTTCCCTTTTCCAACTACTATCACTTATATAGCTCTGAATTTGTTGTGAATAATCTTGTTCTCCATAGGGTTTTGGAAGTGATGCTCCCTTTATATGAGTTGAACCCAAGGTACATAAGGCATGGCATGAAAAAAGAAATGCAGGCTAGAACATCTTTTCTACTTAAAAGAGGAGTTCCTTCACATTAGAACTGTAGATCAGAGGATGGCTTATGTTAAATGAGCTGAAAGAAACCACATCATGTTGACAAAAGTAAAATTTTCAGGGAAGAGTTAATGAATACATGACCACATACTAGAAAGTACATAGGTCAGAAAGGAAAAACTTTGTGATGAATCTAGGTAACATATCCAAAATAACCAAAATGACAACAGTTGATTTAAACATACCCAAATATTCCAAAGCAGCATGGGTTTTGACTTGTTTTGCTAGAGAAAATACAGCACATTTTTTCTGATGCAGAAACAGTTCTTTTGAAATCGCTCACCAAAAGTAATCATTGTAAAACAATTTTTAGTATTTCCTTAGGAACTTTGTCAAAGAACCATAGTAAAAGCAAACAAAGATAAATGCTGAAGAATTTTAAAAATATATATGTAGAATGTATATTTCTGTCATTAAATACACATTTCAGTGCTACAGTAAATGTAAAAAGACTACGTACCTGCACTGGTTATGGATTCTACCTGGATGAATGCTAATATAGGGTGACACAGTTTTATCCACATAGGATCCAAATCCAAGTCGAAAATCAAGAGAAATATTCTCCATCTTTTTAGATAAAGCAAATCCAACGGAATTTAACTTTTCTATATTGTTGTGCATAGAGGCTGAGACATCAACTAAATAGTAAAGATCCACAGGGTATTTCTCTAAAGGACGAACTTTTAACATAAAATTTGCTTCACTTCCTGATTAAAAAAAAAGAAACAAACATGTTTATTTACTATTTTTGAATGGACACGTTTAAAAATACATTTATTTTTGTAGCAACCTCAGCACAAAGTTGTTTGTGTCATCAAAGAGAAAAACAAACAAGAAAATCTCCCAAGAGTAAATGAAACCTTGAAGAAGCTTTCAAAAATAAGCCATAAAGGGTTGCTTTGTAGAACATCTTGGGGTTTTTTCTTGCAGGAGCACTGTGCTATTTATTGTAAAAATCTGACTTCTCTCCATTTTGTTTTAAATTCATGGTTATGCAATCCCTTTGGCATTATAACAAAAAGCAGTTGTGGCTCACAAAGGACACAGATCTGCATACAAATTGGGGTCAGTCACTTCAAGGTTGTCACTTCAAAGTATGTAAATGTATCCTGCAAATAGTTTGTCATATGACAGAATCTAAAACTACGTACACATCACAAGGTCAGCACAGCCTGAAATACTCATGTAAATAATGACACCAGTTTATCCCAATCTGCTTCCAAAGATTTGATGAGAAAACTCTATAGGATCAATATATAAATATTTTTAAAGAAAGGTTTTAATATATAAAAAAAATCCATCTTTTAGCATATACAAAATGGAACTCTTATTTCAGGATGATAGATGTCTGGGTCTCCTGCAGAACCACAACATACTCTCATATGTAATAAAACATGAATGCTTTAGAAGCTGCTAAAACTAGTCCTCACATTTTTGCTTGCCTAATATTCTGTAATGTCAGCAAAATGAATGAAATCATTGGTATAGGCATAGTGGGTACAGTAATGCACAGTTTCAAATAAACCATCATTTTATGTCACCCAAATTGTGAGCTCACAGCAGAAATCAGTTTAGGATCTTCATGTGATGAGTGGAGAATCTAATCCAGTGTAGTGCAATGAAGATACAACAAAGAACAGGAGGGAGGAAGGAAAATGTTACAGAAGAACTATCCAGGTTTTCAATAAAAACTATCAAAAGCTACATCCAATATAGAGATCTGACTCAAAGATTTAAATATGCAAAGTACTTTCTTCCAATGGTCTTTGAACATAATCCGTCTGAAAATGTCAGGATTTGTCTGTATCAGGTCTTGCATGAGGAAAACACTTTCAGTGTGCTGTAATTTATGTTCCCTCTTTGCCAATGTTTGCAAACGACCCTTGCAGGTCTCCAGTTTGCATATAGTGAGATACTGAGTGCAGCTTTTACTTTTCCCAGATAAATCCTAAATGATGAGTATATGTAAACAGTGACAAAACCTCCCAGCATCACAACAAAACCATCTTTGTCTGTGTGATTATACTGTATCAAATGTCTGTTTTGAGGAAAATCTATATTGGTATATCTGCATGTTTCCCTGAGGCAGAATATATGGGCAAGATATCTATATATAAAAAGTTTTTCTTCTGGAGTCCTTGAAATTTCATTCTCTTGCCTCCCTGATGCAAGAACGTCTGCAAAGCATAAGGAACTCCAAACTTAATTTCATTATTTACTGGAAAAAAGGTTAAGGAAAGCCAATTTTAGAAAGCTAACTTTTTTTCCTACGAATCCAGTAAGCCTTTGGAAATAAATGTGATTACAGACAGAGCTTAGAGGTAGCTCACTTCCTGAAACCATTTGTCAGTACAAAGCAGAGTATCAGTCACTTCTTTGGAAGAAGACTGAGGAAAGGCTGATGTTACCTTGACTGTTTTATTATTATAAAGAGTAAAAAACAGTGCTCCTTTGTGCTTTACACATGCAGATCCTTCCCTTTTCCCTCGTAATTGACAGAACATTATAATTTCTACAGTGAAGATAAGCAAAATACTTCTCCTAAACACTTAATGTTTTCCTGACAAAGATTGATCCCTCTCACATATGTCTTTCTCCAATTATTCTTTGCAAAAGAAAGAAATAAATTAAATTTTATTGAGTGAAAGACAACCCTGCATCTTCACTTCTGCTGTTGGCTACAGCATTTTTAGAGACAGAGAATGAACACTGAGTTAACTAAACTTGAGCTGAGGGCAAATGGAAATATACTAGTTATAAAAAATTCAGGCAGTGAACAACTACGTTTTCTTTAGGAATTCAGTCTTGTCTTATATAATGGTTTTGGTATTTTTCTAGTTGTCTAGTCAAGGCACTTGAAAGTAAGACATAATCAAGAAGTTTATCAAATTATGAATTTAGGAATTATAACTGTATTTACTTTCAGAAGGAATAGTTTATACACATGTAAAACTGGTAGTGTAAGTGGCTAAACAGTCAAGAAATCACATAAGAAAACAGGAAAGACCACCTAAAATTCCCTTTCAACTTATTACTTGCATTTTTCTGACTTCAGCTGTGTTTGACAGAAATACTTCTTGTTGAAGATGATACTTGAATATGGGAGCAACACCATCACAGTTCTACAATACAGTGCTATAGCATCATTCTTCCAAATAATTATTCCAGATGCCTCTTCACAAAATATCTGTACTCAGAAGTATTAAATTTATTATAACATCGATGTGTTAGACATGACCCAACCTGGACGCAGTTGGACTGAAACTTTTCCTGGTGTCACTTGTGTATTTGTTTCATGGTCACTAGGTATTGTGACATGAACCGTGGGGTTTTCAACCAAATCTGATTGGCAGCCTCTTTTCATTAAGTTGGAAACAGTGTCACAGCGTCCCTTCTGTGTTGTGCCAGCCATGAAATCCTGTTTAATAAGAAACAAAAAGTACAAAACAATGTGAGCTGAAAAAACCCTGTACTGCCTTCAAAGGATGAAGAACACCAAAATAATAGTCTTTGAAACAATATAAAATATGCTACTATAATTGCATAAATTATAGAACAAGTTCATGAAGCCATATGTTTTTAATAATGGCAATGATGCAATCTTTAATTAGAAGTTAAATCTAATTGCCACATTGACCCTTTTCTACACAGAATTTTTTTTTTACAAGAAATAAGATCTTGCACAATCAGAAGAAGCTGGCTTTGGAGAAAAAGGAAATTACACTGTTATTATGTCACAAAAAAAAGCTCTGTGCCATGCTATGAGCTCGTTTTAGCAAGAAAGCATCATTCCCTCAACTTCAAAACAATTTAGTTTTAGAAGAATCCACTGGTAATGTTACTCAGGCTGATATTTAGTAGGAACACCAGAGGTCAGCTCTAGATTTAACCAACCTGAATTTGTCTATCCCGCTACACAAAATCCAAAGACCTACCAAACTACATCATTTCAATTCCCGGAAAGAGGAAACCATGTATTATTACAGGAGTGGACAGTTTAAGATGCCACCAACATAAAAAAGCCTTTGTAGCAACAGAAAAGTGATTAATAGAAGGATGATGTCAGAAGCCGCCCATCCTTCGCTGCATTGAAAAAGTTGTCAAAAATTGTGCCAAAATGATCCAACACAAAATTCCTTCCTGACCACTAATCTGATGATTAATACGATCCTGAAGATGCAGAAAAAAAAAAAAGGCAAAAAAAAGAGACAAGATCTTTTGTAGTCTTTCAAAGTATCGGTACATCTGAGTCAAAGCTGGAGACCAACCAACCAAAGGACAATCTCTGATCTTTCAGATGTAAATAGGGAAAATAAGCAACCTAAAACACAGTCAACTGTGTATTAGATAATAAATAGTCATCCAGACCCTGTAAAGACTAGAGAAAGCCCCTGAAGAATGAAATATGACAGTCCTGTATGTTGTTTTTCAAATTCCAGCTTATTTTTGTAATCTACCTCTGATATATTTTTTCTATAACCTTATTAAAAACAACAGAGACTAATTTTTAAGTTACTGCTATTTATATACTCTTTTTAGTGTATACTTTTCAAAAAGCTAGATTTTTAAATGTGTAAAGAATTCAGCTACTTTCGTTACCAGTAATGACTAACAGATTTTTAGTGTTTTCTGAGGTCTTCTGTGTGTGGGTATAAATTCAAAGCATCTCAAAAGTTCCTCAGGGCTGATTATCTTATTAAAAATATTGTTCTCATGAAGCAGGCAGGCTAAGCTGCACTGCAGTATTTCCATCTGCAATAATATGGGTTTTGTTGTTCCATAACCATGGATGACGTGCAGGCAAACCAGCGATTTAAGAGGGTTTGACAAAGCCCTGGTGTCCATGAACAGCTCTCAGGACTGACTTGAGAAGTGAAGCAAGACAAGCAGAGCAGAAGGGAAACTGGCCAAATCCATGTGCCTATTTAGAAAGGGGCCTACTGCAATCCATAGAACTGGAAAGTTAGCAAATGCTGTTCTGTGATAAATGCAGGTAGAGGAGGATAAAGCTTTGCCCTTTGTAAGACAGGACACAGGGCCAGCATAATGAACCCCCCCACACTGTAATCCATTGTGCCATCTGCACATGCTAAACTTCCTCTGGAAAAACAAGCCCTGCATGCCTCTACCCATTCTTGCATTACTTAGCTTTGTACCTTTGGCAGACTAAGTTAATGATTCCAAGACATCTCAGATATTGCCAGTGCCTTACCCTCCTTATCTCTTTGCCAGACACACCCCAGGAACTTATCTACCTTCTCTGCTAACTTGAAAGCTACTACTGGTAATTTCCATGTGAGCTTAAAGAGCATACAAGCTTGTGATTGTCAGCGATATTCTTAAAAATCTGCTCATCTGAAGTGATCACTCAAAATCATGCTATCAACAGGGGTTTTTTTGCTGTCAAATAAAACCAGAAATTCTCATATCCACAGAATCACAGAATCATTAGGTTGGAAGAGACCTCCAGGATCCTCAGGTCCAACCCAACCCTAACCTCAACCTCTTCTTAGCGTTTGCAAAGTAACAATAATTTCAGAATAATTCTTGCTACCTAAGATCTATCTTCTGTGCTAATTCTCAGAACTGAGAGTTGCAAGTGTCAAAATGAGAAAAGCATTTTTTTTCCATTGTGATAGGATCATAATATAAGGTGAAGTTGAAGTCAACTCCACTGTTACTGCAACCTTTTGCTAAATGCAGTAGACATATATGTATAGACTTGTTTTCATATAAGATGACGGGAACTTTATAATATAAAATACTGATAAGTAATTTTGCCTTTGAAGCCAAAAACTGTTAAACTCTCAAAGCTACTATAAGTCTGCCAAAGATGTCTACAAAGCAGATGGAATGCATTAAAAAGGTCTCACTTTATTTAAAATTACTGCAATTTTCCAAATAAAAGATTGCATTTTCTCCTTTGGAAACAAAATATATTTCCCATGATTTCTCAGGTTTTGTCTCTAGGGATCATTTAAAGATTTTCTTGCTATTTCTCACTATAATTTTCTCAGTTTAAAAGTCTTTATAAAGATCAGAAGCAGCTAAAATATAAAGTCAAATATAATTAAGCAAAATGCCATACCTCTTGAGCACACCATCCACACTCTGGACCCAAAGCAAGACACTTTATGCACGTTACCGCATTTGAAGTGGCACATCTGTTTTCCGCTGCAATGAAATACAAACCCAAACATTCATGATTTATGATGATATGTGAAATTGTAAAGTACCTAATTTTAAACCAAGATTTCAAAAATTACTTCTCCAGATTAAGAGTGATGACAATGTATTAAAACAGAAGTTAATCAGAACAAAGGCACTGTGGTGAGGGAATTCAATTTTCTTTTATTTACAGTCTACAACCATATGCAGATTGAATAAACTCCATTCACAATTCACAAGGCCAAATTTTTAAGATCCTGATTTAGAATAATTTTGAAGTGCAAGTTTATCTTTGGCATGTATCTTGCTGGTTTACTGCCTAAGAGAAAAAAATTTAGTAGGTAGCTTATCTTTTTACAGACATTTTCCCTTTAAGTCATTTACACTTGACTGAATTATTCATTATTCACTCCTCATGAAACCCAAAGTATTTTCTCACCTTCTATAAATATTCCCCCTCTGCATATTCATTTTTGCAATGACTAGTTTCCCAGAAGAGAAAGATTTTCTTTTCCAGAAGCAAACAGAAATGTATCCAACACTACATGTGTCACAGATTGAAGACACATCATTCCATACCAAAAATTGCAAAAATTGTGCCTACTTACATGTCTCCCAGCTAAGTCCTTTATATCCTTTTCACATCTTGGTTTTATAGATCATTGCTGAAGTTACTACTCTTTCCTATGAAACTTTTGAGAGTTGGTATTGAGAAGGAGAATCTTTTCAAGGAACTTGGTCAGCCTAACTTGAATGCCAGCATTAGTGTATCCTTCCAGCATGTTGAGCACAAGTCTCTTGCACACCAGAGCACCTCTTTACAAGACAGCAGTCACCTGCTAAGAGTTGTATGGAGGGCACAAAACGCACAGCTCAGCAGTGGTGCTGTTTAACAACACTGCTTTGTGGCATGTTCAGCATGCCACGTTAGAAAATACACAGGGAACAAAATAAATTTAATTTCTGCATACAACAAAAGGCTACATATGTTAATTGGTCCACTGTGATAGTGTGCATCATCATATGAAAACAGTTTGATGACAGGTTGGGTTTTCATCCAAAGTTTTGGCTACATGCACTGTCTCAGATTATTTCTTTCCAACCTGCAGTAATAATGCAAACCATCTCTCTCTTTAGGTAATGAGGCAAATTTCTCACAGTGAACAGCTGTATTAGGAAAATATGTACTAAAATACCTTTTTTAATATTTATTTTACTGATTCTAAGATGACATCCTATATCATAAAAACAGCTACTTTTCAACAGGTCACTTAGAATGATGGCTGATGCAAGGCACTAATCACAGTTTGCACATTATTAGTATCAAGAACACATATACCATTATCAGTATTAACAAGCCCATTGCAGCACATTTGCAGTATTATACTGACAACATGTACGTTAGTGGCAATTTAAATAATTTTGAATATCAGACCTATATTTCTATTTCATATTAACTGCTACTGACAATTTTTGCCATAAAAGCAATGTGAGAGAAAAAAAGCATAAGTGAAAAGGAGAGCTACAGGTATGATATAAACAGTAAGTTGAAAAGCAGCCCAGGAAGGTGCTGGAATGCAGGGAAAACTGATTAAAGGGTAGGAGAGGTTGGTAAGGATAAATAAAGGAGGAGTTGAAAAGGAGAGAAAAAAGAACAAGACAAAATCCTATGGGTTTTTGTTTGGTTTTTTTTGCTTTAAAAACAAACATAGCAAGTTTTACTTGGATGTGAAATGAGAGCAAGCTCATTCAGCACTAAGACAATAAAATTTTTTTTCATTTATAAGAAGATAGCAACTTCACTTTATAATCTGCAGTCTGAGAGAGTAGACCTAGAGGTCATAGAAAATGTTATGACAGGAGAGGGAAAAAAGTATGAAGATTTTGAGTAGGTACTGATGTGCACAGGGTTGTAGACCTTGCCACACATCCCCTTCTAGACAGTATTCATAAAGGGCAAAGACTCAGAATGAAAAGTTGTTGAAGGAGTAAAAATAAAAGGAATGTAATTGTTCCTGGCACACAAACACCCCTCCCATCTTCAACTGGATATCAAAGAGCGCAAAGATGAAAGGTGTTACAGGAAAAAGAGTGACAGATTCAGTAAAAGTGTCAGGACCAGGAAAAATATAAGTTGCTGATCTTCAGCATAATAGTAGTTTTAAGACCACCATGGAGGAAAATAGGGAGAAAATTACATGAACTTTGAAGTTACCCATTCAAGTTAATATCCATTGTAAGAGACAGAGCTGTTCTGATAAGAATAAATAGCTGACATGAAAAAAAGAGAAACCTGTGTTTCTAGCTATTCAGATAAGGAATAAGGAAGATTAATTCCTTGTCATCGCAATCAGTAAACCAAATAAGCCAAAAAATAAGTATGGCCTAATTAATTTCCTGCAATAATATCTGAGACTTCTTTCTTAAGACATATAATCTTATCTGCAAGACACATACTTTAATTTAAATGCCATTGACCACATAACAAAATATTAACACCTTTTTTAATATGCAAAAACTGCTATAAACCCAACAATATGTATCTATGTGCCATTTTCCAGATGCATTGAAAAACTGACTGAAAAATAACTGTCCCAATTTTTTTCTGTATGCTTAATTTACTGAATCTATTGAGACTTGATTTAGCTTATTAATACAGCCTATCTAGTAAAATATAGGGGAGTCTGTGTGCCTTTGCAGACTGCTAAGACAGAAAAAAAAATCTTAAAATCCAGTTTTTGTGTGATCACAGCAGATAAAACACTTAACAAATGAGATATACAGTACTGCTGGATGCAGATCTCTTTGCTGATAACTCTCCAGTCTCAAGAGCTCCATTTTCACAACATGAAGTCACAGGCTGGCAATAGACAAGCTTGGTACCATTGGAGCAAAAGGTTGAAATTTTTTGGTTTTTTATAAAGAGAAAATGGAAAAAGTTGAATTAATTTCTTTATTTATTATTCTGTCTACATCACTACTCTGGTTCCCAAGTACATAGTCTATTACAACAGTAATATTTATGGACATGCTTTCATTCATCAAATATTTATTATTTAGTTGTAAGCCTACTCTAAAACCATAACTGTTTAAGTATAAACTTTTCAGTTGCTTTAAAAAGTCACAGTAAAGCAAAAAAATATTTTTATGAGTTGACTTAAAAAAGAACTGAGAATTTTCCTGCCACTTCACCAAAAACAGAGTCCAGACAAGACTGAGTTACTGTTCAGCCAAAGCTAAGGGCTAGTTTCTACTGGCTTAGTTTGAACTGATGTATGCCAAAAGGTATTTTCAACAAGGGCCAAATTCTGTGCTGGGAACTGCACAGGCATATGCATATAATAAAAAGTGCATCAGGTTAAACTACACTTTTCCAGCTTACTCCACAAAATTACAACCATGCTCCAACAACTGCAGCTATTTACAGTGATTACAGGTGTGGCAAGCCTAAACTCCCTACAACAAGAGGGATCAAGGCAAGACAAACATCATATATGTTTTAATTACATCCTGCCTCCTTATTAGGAAAGTAACCTGATCACAATCAGGGTATTTATCTAAGAGATGAAATAGCAATAAAGCACTCTGGCATCTCAGAGGGGATGTTAAACAGGTTTTCAAACAGACAGCACTTTGTTCAAGTACAGCCAAAAATTCGGATTTGTATCAGCTTCACAGTTGGTACATGCTTGTGCTGGTTTTGAAGGGTGTACCACTTGCTTTCTTAAAAGAGAAAGCCAGAATACAGCTTGCAGCTTATAGCCCCTGACCATGGTCCTCAGACTGGTTAACACTCATTAAGGCAAGATAGGAAATTACCCAGCTTCTACAGAGCTGGTTTTCCTTCAACTGTGCATCTAATCTTGTTCTAGGGCAGCAATCAGCCAGGCTATCCCTCTGCACATGTAATGAATGAGGCCGTCAGTAACTCCTAAATAGCCTAATTCATGAGGAAAGCTGCAGCTTTGATGCAGTATACTGCAGCTACCTTCACCTTTCTGTCTTCAGAGCAGAGCAGCACGATCCTGCGGAGGGGACAGACAGGGACTGTCCCACCTAACACATGGCTTCCCAATTCACTTTGGCTGAGTGTGCAGGTACAGTGAAATGCATTACAAAAATGCTACAGAGGAGCGATTATTTTTCCATGATTATTGTGTCGGACAGTTACTTGCTCAGATTACAGGAAAAAAACTAGTGTCTGTGCTTTAACTGCCAATCCTAAAACCTAGTCTGGGAATTAGGGATTCCCCCCCGCCTTTTTTTTTTTTTTTTTCCGAATAGGAAATAATTCTCTCTGCCTTTTGTGCCATGCTTTAAAAACACACTATGCCATCACCAGATTTTCCAAGATTACAAGGTATGCCTCAAAATCAGCTTTAAGGGGTACTCAACCTCGCCCAGGAAAGGAGATTTCAACTTGAATACCGCACACTTTTTATGCTCTATAATAAAATCCTAAGACTATTTGAGAAGAATACCAAACAACTTTTCTTTCCTCTCCCTTTTTTCTATTACATATGGGATTTGTTAATTTGTTTCACCTGTCCATTGAAGATTGGGTACTTTAGTTTCACTATTCAGACAGAAAGAAGCTAAGCCACACTGATTTCAGCAACAGAAGAAACAGTAAACTAAACCTCTGCCTGGCAGAGACATGTTTTTGCCAAGAAACTAAAGATGTGTAAAATAAAGGTGCAAAACACTGTTAAATTCTGAGCTCTCAAGAAACATTGCTGTAAACCTGGTGAGTAAAAACACCTTTCCAAACAAACAAGGTTTTTAAAACCACCCTCCAAACCAAACTAATCAACGGTTACAGTGTTCCTAAAAAGAAAAATGGAGCTGGAGGAGATAAACCATAATGTGGTCACAGGGGTGGTAAGAAGTAGAGGTGAGAATTAAATAAGAAATCTGCATATCTAAATAAATGCAGTGAAAAGAATCACTAGTGAACAAGTTCTGATAACTGATAGGGACTTTCCATCCCTAACTCTGAAAGTTTTGGGGTTCCCGAATTAATCTGCATTACTGTATGAACACAGTACCTTTTAAACATGAGGGTCATTAGTGAGAGCTACTCAGGTGATTTTAAAAGCCATTAAAATGCAAAGCACTGCAGCAGTCTTCCCCGTGTGAGTTTGTGCCTTTGCAAAGCATGCAGAACAAAATGCCAAGATCTTCCTTTTTTGCACACTGCCCAAGGTCTGAGTGATGCTACTGGAGAGACTGAGTGATGTCACTGGAGATCTGACGCTGGATTTCAGCTGAACAGTGCAGACAAAAGGGGAGGACACCTCTGTCAACGCAGCATTAGGGAAGCCCTGGCAGAAAACAGTCACAGCTGATGCCGGAGGATAGAAAATGTATTGGAAGTCTGCTCTGTAATGGCACGTGGACAAGGAGTTTCCAAGAAGTGCAATCATTGAATGTCATTCTCTAATTACTTCTGTAATAAGAGAATGATATTCATACTAGGCTTTGAGCCAATTATATAAGACTCTATAAGGGGAAATGGTGGGTTCAGCATTTCAGTCAGAGCAACCCCATGTGGCGCTACAGGCTGGGGGGAAAAGGGGATGGAAAGCAGCTAGTGGAAAAGACATTGAGGTTCTGGAGCATGTCCAGAGAAAGGCAATGGAGCTGGGGAAGGGTCTGGCACAAGTCTTATGAGGAGCAGCTGAGGGAGCTGGGGTTGTTTAGTCTAGAGAAAAGGAGGCTTGGGGGGGGGCCTTATCATGCTCTACAATTAACTGAAAAAGACGTGACAGCAAGGCAGGAGTTGGCCTCTTATCCCAGCTAACAAGCAATAAGACAAAAGGAAATGGCCTCAAGTTGTGCCAGAGAAGGTTTAGATTGGATATCAGGAAAAATATCTTCACTGAAAGGGCTGTTAAGCCTTGGAATATGCTACCCAGGGAAGTGGTAGAATCACCATCCCCAGGAGGTATTTAAAAGACGTGTAGATGTAGATGTAAATGTAGATGTAGATGATGATGTAGATTGTAAATGTAGATGTAGATAATGTAGATGTAGATGTGATGCTTAGGAACATGTTTTAGTGGTGGGCTTGTGATGGGTTAAAAGTTGGACTAGAGAATCTTAAGGGTCTTTTCCAGCCTAAATGATGCTATGATTCAAGGAGATACTCTTGACTTTCTCTGAGCCTACATGTGTCTTTCTTATGCTCATCTCTCTGAAAAGTTCCAGCACTTACATGAAAGTTGCAGATGACATGGGGAACATAAGTACAGCCAAAAATTTGGATTTGTATTAGCTTCACAGTTAGTACACCCTTGTGCTGGTTTTGTCCTGGGGAACATAAGCTTCAGACAGATGTGTAGCAACCCAAATTTTTCATGTATACATATCAATTTTGAAGATTTTTTTCCCAGAAATATGTATATACAGCATTTTAGAAAAGGTGCTACCCATAGTAGTTACTGGTATCACAGTTAGGACTCAAAAACACAATGTTCAAACCACAGCCTCAGACATGGCCTTGACTATGAGAGACAGAGCTATTGACTACTCTGGTCTGACTTTGTTCCCAAGCCACAATACAGAATGAAAACAAGCAATGCAACCTTGAAATTTTTCACAACACATTTTTTTGTTTCTTGGCCAGCTTTACTTGTAGCCTCTCCTTTCCATGAAACTTCCTGCTTTTCTGGGAGATGGTTACATTTTGTTGATGCAATTAATTCTTGCAAACAATGAGTCAAAAACTACTTGGCTTCAGAAACTTATCCTGTCTCTTACAAATAAAAACATATAGGAAAATTTACTAGGATTATATCATTAGAAGAGACTCATTTCCTACGCTAATGCTTCTATGGCACAGGTTCAGTGGTCCTGTTTGCACAGCTTTACATCAATAAAAAAGCAAAGTATATGGAACCAGAGCTTAATTTTTTTGTTGTTGTTGTTTTATATTTTATTTTTTTATTTTTTATTTTTTTTATTTTTTTATTATAAAATATGTTCACGTCAAGGAAACTTCAAGATGTGTGGAGTTGTGTTAATTCTGTGTCCTAGGATGGAGCATGGGCATAGGAATCATTGTGCTCCAGTCATCTACAGCTTCTACAAGCTCCCTCAGAGTTGACCAGATTGAATAGTCATGATGCTCAAGCAAAGCCTGGAATGGCTACTGCTGTATATCACTGCTACTTTAATTTCTTGTGTATTAGTAAGCACTGCTAGCAAGTAACCCAACAAGCCCTGAATGGTTGGTATATTCCTGTGTATTCTATAAAGTCTTACTAATTAGGAGATCATGATGGTTATAAAGGTAGGTAAAAGTAACTATTTGCTGCCTGCTTAAGAAGTTCAAACTTGAATAGAAGACAAGCCCCAGCTTTATCTCCCACCTATCTTCTACAGCTCTATCTCCTCAAACCAGGCCTTCAACCCCCAGTGGTTTTTCTAATGTACCTTTTAATTGCATATCTAATCATCACCAAATTGTTGCTTTCTGCCCCACAGAAGCATGACCTTATCCTGGCACTGTGTCTTCATTCACACACCCAGCAGCAGTGCAGAAGATTGGCAACTGCTAAGAATAGCTCAGAGCTATTTCTTCCCACACAGTGTCACCAAAGACCACCTGATAGGTTCTTAGTCCATAGCAATGCAAACAGCTTACTTCACTCTCATTTATCTGCATACATGGTTGGTTTGGAACAAGCCTACTCTGCATTTTAAACCAAAATTACCAAAGCTGAAAGCTTAGGGAAACAAGTCCCTCAGCTCTGAACACAAAATGATAAACTGAATTGTGCTTTTACAGAAGATTTAGCTGAAATGAACCAAAGCCCCAAATCAAAAGCTGTGCACGTGTGGATTAGGGAGACAGGTCAGAGTTGAAAGAAAACATTCAATGCATAATACATAGTTCACACTTGCAATGAGAAAACCTCAAGAATATTAAATAAAAGCTAAGACTGGTATCAGAGAGGATAACCACCACTCCCTAAGGACTTGTATGTAGTCCACAAAATTGGGAGGAGGATTTATTCAAGAGGGCTATTTAAAAAATGTTAGTTTACTAGAATACCAAGTCTTTGGTATTTGTTATTTAAGTAATTTGCTTTTCCATAGGATTTTCTGTCTCCAAAGACGGTTATTGTCCCTGAGACAAATTAGTAAAAAACTTTCTGGGATTTTTTCATAATTAAAAACCTCAAAACCCAACACACCTGTCCAGGAACAGACACTGGCCAACCTCTATTTTAGGTTTAGCCTGTTAAATTTGTATAATCTGGGGGCAAAGATTACACAAAACATGACTTTATAAAATATAAAAAAAATAAAATATGTTATAAAATATGCGGACTCACATACTAACCATAACTAAACTACAGATGCACACAGACTGTTTGAATGCAAGCTTCTGCTTCTGCTTCTGCTCCTTCAAGGAAGTATTCACATATGTGTATGGTCTGCAGGTGCAGCTTAAATGCTCTCTAAAGGACAGACTTCAAACGTGCAAATTCTAGGTCTTAAACAGGTAGTGGTTTATTTAATGTTCTGAAGTATTGCCACAACATTTTTAACAGCAAAATGCACTCCAACAATTTTGCTTAGATTGGAAGAGCCTGCTTGCTGATGTCATTAGTTTTATTTAGTTATTTTGTGCCATTTGTGCCAGTGTGTAAGTTGTTACAAGTTTCCCTATTTCCTGGTAGTCTTGTTTGAACAAAAAGATGGGAACTTGGTTGCTTCCAGGAAGAAGCTCCCATCTGAGATAAGCAAGTTGTCCTCAGCACAGTACTAACCCTTTCCACCCTGCAGAGATATGGTGGAAATAAATGGTACTCTCAGGTATAGAACAATCAGAATTCACTTAGCCTTATTCCTTTGAACATCGAGAAGGAACAGAATTTATTTTGGAAAGGGCAGCTACTGGTTTAATCACACTTGGACTACTTTTGTGATGCCATGATACATCATGCAGCTGTATTCATAGCACTGCCACAACTGCAAAACACCAAAAATATTAAAGTCTTCAATATCTGAACCCAACAAACTACTGCTGCTAACAACTCCCAAATCAATGGGCAGAGAAGAGGCTTGAAGTAAAAAATCAAACATCCAGGAACATCATTCTACCTGCTGAAGCGACAGAAATTTCCTCCTATAATATTCATAGTTAAAATATTTGTCTCAGTATCTTTTGATGACCATAAATATTCAGACTCATTATTGTCACCATGGGTAAATACCAAGAAGTCACCACAGGCATATGACAATGAAGTCATGGGAAGCAGAGAAACATATAAAGAAAAAAGTCAATTATGAGCTTTGCAAAGTTTTCAATTTAGGCCAATTTAGCCTCAGCTAGAAGTCGCTTTTTTGGCAGCTTTCTAATGCTGCAAATTCCAATCATCCTGAAACACTTACATTTTGCTCAAGGGGTTATTCTTGTTCTGCCACCAGAACATGGGGAATCCTGAATGGCTGGCAAGAAGCTTACTTTTCTTCTTGGAGAAAGGTTCCATTACAGTGTACAGTGAACTAATTCATTAGAGCTCCACTTCCTTCCCAAAAGTTAAACTAAATAGCCCAAGTCTATTTATGTAAACTGCCAAAAAGGAAAAAAAAAATACAGTTCAAGTACTTACAAAGGAATAACAGATCATATTCTACTTTGTCCATCAAAAATTATGTTTGCTTAAGCAGATGAGAAAGCATTATTACATCTTGCCACTGGTTAGACAGAAATCAGCCATTAGTAGTGGAGATACAGGAACTTTGGAAACAAGACTTCGCTGAAAAGGAGGACGCAAGTACAATGAGAAGCACTGAGGCTTTAAGAATTTTTTTAAAACAAAAAAAAGCCCACAAAAGTTTATTAACAAAATGAAACTGATTTTCTTGTCCAGTTTTCGGTTTTCAGTAAATTCATCATGAGAAGTCAAATTTATACCAAGATGTCTGGATTACCATTACAGTAAAAGCACTAAATAGTTCACATATATAAGTTTTGAAAATATAACATATGACTTTAGTGCCATTAATATATTTTAAGAACACTGAGCAAACTTTAAAGGTCAGAACACCAAACTTTTCCACTTGTCCTTCTTACCCTGATGTAATGCATTAAATCCCAATCACTGCCTAAGATACACCAATCCTGATCTAAACAAGTACAGTTTTCCTATATGCAGTTTTTAAAACATACATTGTTGGGAAAAAAAATCATGTAGGTAATGTAGATTTAATTTGTACATTAAGGTTTATGTTTCTTACATCAGATCTATTGACAGAATCACAGGATAGAATGAGAGTAATTTAGGTTGGAAAGGATCACTAAGATCACGTAGACCAGCACTTAACCCAATACTGCCAAGTCCACCACTAATCCTCTACACTGACATATATTTACATGAAAAAACTTTATATGCACCTGTCTGAGGCTTCTGTTCTTCAAGTTTTTGTCCTGAATGATCCCACCTTCATATAAGTGGTGGAACTTCTCAGAGATGAGGATAAGAAAGGCTCAGGAATAACACCTTGAATCATAGAATCATTTAGGCTGGAAAAGATCCTTTAAATCCTCTAGTCCAACTGTTAACCCAAGAAAAGCCCACCACTAAAACATGTTCCTAAGCATCTCATCTATGTGTCTTTTAAATCTCTCCATGGATGGTGACTCCTCTATTTCCCCAGGCAGCCTGTTCTAAGGCTTGACAGGCCTTTCAGTGAAAAAATTTTCTTGATATCGAATCTAAACCTTCCCTGGCACAACTTGAGGCTATTTCCTCTCATCCTACAACTTGTTACCTGTGAGAAGACACCCAGAAATGTGAGGTCCCTAGTTTCCAAGTAAGAACTTACAAAAATAATGATGACTCAGCCTTTCTAAAAAACTCTTGATAGATATCAGCAGCCCATGTCAACTTACACAATTTATAAATAAAAAATCTTCAATTTTTCTTCTCCTACAGTAATTAGTAATTAGTTCTAATTATCCCAAATTCAAGACACAACATGGACAAATCACCAGAAATTCTTCATAGGGATTTGAAAAATATTACCAGCATTTATGTGCTCTATAAAGTATATGGGAATAATGTCCGTATAATCTGACATTTTAATGTCTGCTTCTGGAATGGGGGTCATTTAATGAAGATTTTCTTTAGTTTTCATGAAGTTCACATTCTGACATCTTTCTGATGGTCTGGGAAGTAAATTAAACTTAGATTGTACTTTAATGGAAAATCAAATTTATTCATTCAGGCCTCTTGACTAATGGGGTGTAATTTTTGCTTTCTCAGTTGTTGCAGTTCTAGTCCTTCAAAGTTTAAAGGCCTAAAAAGAAGCAACTGCCTCTTCAAACTGTAGAGTATCTCTGCTGCATGCAATCTTCAGACTGTCTTGACAACTTTCCTCAGCAACAGCATATCTAAAATGACAGAGCCAATCTTCCCAGAGCATCAAGAGTATGGTTATTGCTCCTCTAGTTCATCAAATGTCTCTCTCCTCTCTTTTCCCAGTCTCATCTCAAGCATCTGTAGCATGAAAACATTGTAAATACTATACATGCAACTACGAGTTTCATTCAACTAGTAAAAGCCATAAAATAAAAAAAACCTTACCACATAAGCCCCCAAAGAGACATGAAATTGCAACAGACTATGAGAAGTGTCCAATTTGCAAAGCAAATGTATGCATGTTATTGGCAAAATATTCTCCTTGAGCAACGCGCACATGAACTAACCTCTCCCTCGCTATTCCTCAGAACTGCAACTTACAGCCCTCTCAAACACCCAGGCAGTTTTTCCCAAAGGCTGGTTCCCAAAGGTTCCCAAAAGGTTGGCTTTCCCAAAGATGGTCCATTACCCCTGGGGAGCAGATCACCCATGCAGACTCAGTAAATGAAAAATGGGTTTTCTTCTTGGATTGTTTTAAGCCTCAGGAAAAGCCAAACTGGCTCAGTGTTGGGTATTCCATACAACTCAGCTTCTTCCACTGAGTCTCAAAAGAAAATGGGCTGCTTGGATACACAAGAGAATTAACAGACAAACACCAATTAAAGCTATCATGATGTATCTTTTATTTCAGAATTTTTTGTGTGGTTGTGTGTGTCATGGGACACTTTCTGATCACCTCTCTTCAAAAACTTCCATGGGTGGTTTGAATAGCTTTTCTTATTCCTTTAAGAAGTAACACAGTAATGGTTTATAAAACTTTCTTACTAGAGGGAACACATGGAAATCTGATGTGACAAGACTGGCAAAGCACCAAAGACTTGATGGGAGAAAATTAATGAATCAAAAGTCATGCTATTGGCATAAATCAATTAACAACTGACCTCTTCATGAACAGAGATCCCCCACTTTCCCCAGCGGTGTTTCCAAATGACACTCTCAAGAAGACTGAAAACACAAACTTTTGAAGTTGGTATTTAAGGAGACCTGTCAATCACAACTAAGAGAATTGCTGAGTGGTTGTTCTCCAACTTTTAAATCTGAGATAAAGATTTTCACTCCATCCCATCCCTGCTTGCACATCACAAGTGCAATCTGTTTACTTGAGTTTATAGAGGAATAACTCCCTAGGTATTTTGGAAAGCACCAAATACCTTAGTTTTCAGATTTTAATATTAATTATAACTGGTTTTGGGACACTGCTGAGATTTGAACCAATGTTCTCTGTTAACTCTGACCAATCAGTCATTCTTCAGTACTTAAGCCCCACATAATCCATGGGCTTATACAGCAGGTAATAAATAAGAGTTTCAGCAGTTGGCTCCTGAAGAAGGCAAGAGAACCGTCTTCACTGAAGTGAGCACTTACTCAACTGGTTAGCATAATGCATACACATGCTCTTGCTGTAGAATCCAGTTTTTATTCAGTTCACTAGTTCACATCTTTAGGAGTTTGTCAGGTTTTAATGTTCAAACATAAATGTAGGGATCTGTAGAAATCCCTACAGAACTAGCTTGATTCTTATGTCAGGTATTTGTTATAGTTGGCTTACTGAACTGCAAATTTCCTTTTGGTGAGACTTATTGAACAAGGGACTCTTTGTAGAAGGCAGCAACACTACTCTTTTTATCTGAGCTTACAGAACCTGTAATTTGGGAATTGCAAATCTGCAGCATTGTGAGATTTCCTTTAGCGTTCCTTGTAACTTCAGACCCTGTGCCAAATTCTACCTTTACTTATTTATCCCCAAGCAATGACTCACATCTCAAACTGCAGTTTGCAGAACAAATAAATCAGGTAGTATCAAGCTCTCCATTCTTCAATTAGAAGAGCCGCAAATGCTCCAACAAGAATGAAATAAATTTGAGTTCCATGTACATTTCGTAGTATTTCCAGTCTCTTTCAGAACTGGGGATTCAGTGCAATAGATATGCAGGTTCTGCCAACTCTGCACATAAATAAACTGGATTTGCTGATGGCACGGGAACAGCACGATGCCTTTCTCCATGCCCAGTGCTGTCGATGCAGAAGCAAAGAGGAGTGGCTGCTTGAACAAAGCCATGCTGCCAAGGAGCTGCTGCCCAGTCTCTCTCAAAGCAGCCTGCAGACATTCAAAGAATCCAGGTGGTGCTGCCTTGGCTATCACAACCAAATGTAAAAATCACAAACAACATTAATAATAACAAAAAAAATTCACATGTTCATTCACAGAAAAACAAAACAGAACACTCTTCTTGCTTCAACTGTGGCTGTAGCCTGCAAAGTGATTATGTATGAAGGAAAGAATTCAGTGTGCCTTTCAGCTTTCATGAATTAGCAGAGATTTCAAATGAAAAGGAAAAAACAAGGGCTATCTGAGTTACAGTCTGCCCAATCTGAGAGCTGTTGTAACAATAAACACATAACCCATGACGCATCGCCCATATATATTTTCACTATGAGGCACAACAAAGACAGCAAGCATCCTTTGGCACAAAAGCCCCATGCACAACCTCCCCCCTGTGGCATTCTGTTCTGATGCATTATTTGCACTAGTGTCTACCCAGGAACTACACTCATGAGCAAGCACAACACTGCATTCAGGCACAGAACCATCCTCTTCATAAAGTTTCAATTAGCCTTTCAACTCAATTGCACTGCATAAAAAAGAATCTGGGATACTGCATACAAGATGTCATGTTTCATAAGAAATTTAATAATATATTTTATTTTTCCTACTGACATTTAGTTTGGTTCCGGATTCAAAATACAAAGCCAAAAATGCAAAATAAATTATCCTATGAAAGTTAACAAATAATTCCATTGTTTTTAATAGCACTGGGCAAATCCTACTGAATTAGGCATGAATTTGTCACATATGCAATAAAGAACTTAATACTAATACACTGTTCCCATTGTAAATCTCAATTTTAGAGGTTACATGTTAACATTTTAAATCAGCTCCAGGCTTAAACTGGGAAATGCCAATTATTCCACAAGCAGAAAAAAACCAGAAAGATGACTGACAACCAGATCTGCTTTTATGACCACTGCTAACTAAATAAGATCCTTTATGAAATACTCGACTAACCTGCTTGCTCTGTCAACTGCTGCACTATCTGAGGTACATTTGCACAAACTCCTCTCAGCCCGCACACATTAAAACTGATGCCCGGGGCTGTGGGGAGCAATTCCACAACGCGAGGGGTAACCATCATTTACCAGAGCTTTTTTCACCCGAGGACCGTAGCTCCCGGGGAACTGTCAACATGCACGTTATCCCAAGGTAAACAGAAGACAATCTCCTCGTAGCTCTATCCCTATTTAACCCTGCCACTGCATGCCATATAAACGACGTAAAACAGAGTGTTACCATCCCCAAGAACTGTCTATCCCTAGCTTGGGTTCCCCGGGCGGGTCAGTGTGCCGCTTCACGGAGCGTAGCGGAGGGTGCACTTCAGGACCCCCTGTACCCTGGAGTGCGATAATCCCGCCGGCTCCCCGGGAGCTACCACGGCTCCCCACAGGCGGGACGGACAGATAAATCACGGGCTGGCCCCGGCGGTGTGAGGTTTGCGCAGGGGCCGGCAGCTCCAGCCCGGCTCTCCTTGCAGGTACCGTCCCTCCGCCAGCTCGGCCCGCCCGGCCGGCGAGTGCCGGCGGCGCCGGGCGGTCCCGGCTGTCGGCGCTGCGCCCCAGGACCCAGTCGAGCCCCTGGCCCACGCACGACCCCGCGCCAGAACCAAACCCAGCCACAACCCCAAC
>VYXD01004988.1:110705-161909 GCA_013397195.1 Hylia prasina
CGCTCCGTTCCCCCTCGCCGGCGGAGCCGACCCTCGCTCCGTGTGACCCCGCCGCCGGTTGCTCGTGCGACCCTCGCCCCGCTACCACCTCCGCACCCCGCGGCACTGCCCCAGAGCCCCGCAAAGCCGCCGTTTCTGCCGGGGCGTCCCGCCGGCAGCATCGCGCCGACCCCCGGTGCCGGCCGGCAAAACGTCCCCGGTCACTTCATGTCACCTAAAAACACCTCGCCTCCTCTACTACCCTCCCCGAATGATTTCTCCCCGGAGTTTCCACCCCTCTGGGCGCAGTGGGAGTAACGCAAAGGTTAACCGTGCCCGGAAAGTACCGCGCCGTGCGGGCCAGGAAAGCCCCGCCGGTCCAAGGTGCGACCTCCGACCGCCGCCCCGCCCGGCCCGGCTCCGCTCCCCGGCGGAGCTCCCTGCAGCTCCTGTCGCTGTGCTCCTCTGGAGGGCTCCGCTCCCCGGGAGACGGCCGGTGGAGGCGTTTTCCCGGCAGCTAAAACTCACCTGGGCACCTCGCCCTGTCACACACCGGTGGCCGGGCACCCGCCCGGCTGCGATACGGGGTAGGTGTGTCGACCTGATGGCCAGCCCTATGACATCCTTCATTTTTGATACCGGCAACAGGTGACAGTGCACGCAGGATCCTAAAAGGATCTCTATGCCGCATCCAAGTCTGCCTATGCAGGGTACAACCTTAATAATTCTGCAAATGCTACCAGTGTCAATAATGTGCTGTTTCACTGTCTTTACGAATGAAGGGCTGCGGAAGCCTTTTCAGATCCTGTGCTAAGCCTTGAAGAGCCATGGATGGTTTAGCATCTGAATGTCAGAGGTCAGAAACTAAACACGGTAGAGTTTACTAGTGCTGAGGAAGAGTTGGCAATGAAGCAATCCTGTGGTCCCACTCTTGGGAGTTTTTAAATGATGTATCATCTTTTTTTTGCTTCATTTTGGAAAAATCCCTCATTTCAGACATCTGACTATCATTCCTTGAGTGGTCACAGCCCAAATGGGGATATGGGATGTGAGAAAGCTATGTGCAATGGCATTCAGAACGAAGCGTAGCATCTACAGGACTTCAAATATTGTGGCATTCTTAATCTAAAAGTTCTATGATTTCAGAGGTCAGTCTCAAACACTGTAGGTAGTTACATGTCCCTTGAAAACTCAGTTGGGTGCTATTTGAAATGAGATACACTGGTGACGGGCGAGTTAAACTCAATTTACTCCTATTGGGTACTGTAATGTCTAATTTGTAGATCATGATGTTGCAAATTTATGGTGATTCAAATGTATCTGGAAAAAAAGGATTTAGATGAGACATGAAGAAATTCAAGGAAGTATCTTGAAACAAAATGCCAGCAGAAGCAAAAGTGACTGAAACTGGGATCTCCCTATTTTCGATATCTCACCTGCATAGTCTAAGTGGTGCTGAGGGGAGGAAGGCTACAGTTAATATCTCATACAAATATATTGTGTATGAATCTATTAGAAAGAATGTAAGTTATCATAAGCAGCATAAAGAGAGAGGTGGCTGTGTCCTCAACAGCATGAATTATCTTCTGAGTTTCTAAGCAAAGGTTCTTCATCATTCAAATAGGAATCAGTGATTACATGCACTACTCCAGATGAGAACATCATGCAACTATTTGGTATTCTGGGCAGAAAGACAATACCTACAGCTTAACGTGGAAGAAAAAAATGGATAATTTTCATATAAAATCCTATAACAGGGTAACTAAAATGGTACCACTCTGGTAATTAACTTAAACCCTGAAAAAATAATGAGAAGGATGCCAATATTGGGTGAGAATTATGCACCCTGAATTAAGTCACCAGAAAAAAACCAAGAGCTGAAGATGACAATAGTTTAGGCCTCAATGTGTAGAGGCTGCTGTAAGAGTTTAAAGTGTAGTCTGCTGGTTTATGTAAAATGCCCTATTTCTTTAGCTTCATGCTTCCCATGGTGGAATCCAAGGACTTAAAAACATTTACTTTGCAGTGATAGTATCTTTGAATCTATTGTTATTTAGTGTTTATAATGGAATAATATAATTAGGCAGGAGTTTGGAATAATAATTCTAGGCTTGCAAGTGGAGAAACTGACTCATCCAAGGTCACATAAGACAGTCTGCAAGGAATTTAACACCACTGGAAATGGATTTTAAGTCTCAAGCTATTGTCCTATCCACAGGACTATGAATCCTTGAGGCAATGTGTTTGTGGAATCTCTATCCTTAGTGAGAGTTGAAACTCAGGTGAACATGTTCCCAAGCAGACTGAACTAATTTGACCTGTTTTGGACAGAGGGATGGTTGGGCCTCAGGGGCCTTTTTCCAACCTAAGTTTTCCTATGAATTTTTGTGGTGGAATGTGTGTTATTATATTACATCTATCCCAAATTTCTTGAAGTATTGTAACTGTGGCTTCTTTCCAGTATTTACATTTGCTTTATTGAAACAAAATGCAATTGTCTATCACCTTGTTGGTGAATAGTTTCTCTTTTCAGGAAACAGCTTTGAAAATATTGCATCTGCAATGTATGTTAACTAGAGCTGGTCAAAAACCCCAAAACTTTTCTTACAGAAACCATGTTCCTTTTTTGGTTGAATGTTTCCAACCATCTTTAATGTGCCATTTCGTGGGGGAGAGTCCAAACCAGGACTGTAAAGGGAAGATTGATGGTGTTTTACAACTTCTAATATCAAAACTTTTTTTTCAATAAAAAGAGTTCATCTAAAGAGTTCATTTAAATAAAAAGAGCCAATCTTGTGATTTCTTATATTATGATGGAATCTTAGACACAATTAAAATCCCCATAAAAAACATTTTAGTATTGTTAAATTAATTTTACTTTCCTCCAACTTCCCTATTTGAGTAGTATAGAATCCTGCTAGAGTGCAGTAATTGTTTTGGATTTGGTGGCTTCACTTGATCCCACTGCCATGCAAATTTGATTTTTGTTTTGCAGTATAACTAACTAGAAGAATCATATGCTTGTCTATCAGATACAATTGCATTTGCTATCACTTGGGTTCACTTATACAACATTTGAATCTAAAAATACATCTGTTTCATATAAAAAGGTCAATGTATTATATAAATCCTTTATAACCTGTCAATTAAAAATGATGGGACAATTCAAAATCAGTGACTATTCCCAAAAAACAATTGCCAAAGAAGTCATAGGCCGCTTCCTCATAAGTGCCGACTATGAACAGTCCACCTATACTGTTTATTATATACAGAACAAATCTACATATAATTCCAGCTGCCTGATGCAGTACACTTTTTTTTTAACAAAATGTGCTTTTATTTTGTAATTCTGAAAAAATTGTGATGCATTTCCTTACAAGATATTAAAACTGTGCATATTGATTTTCATTTCTAGGCTCAGTTCTTATTATGAGAACAGGTAATACCAGTTTCCAAACTAGAATAATCTTTACTCCCCAAAACAGTATTTTCATTATTTTTTTCATACCTTACTTACCAGCCCATACTACTGAACTTACTGATGTACATGGCACAAAGAGAAAATGAAACATTTTAAGGTAAAACAGTAATCCAAATTGTCCAATACTCTATAATTTTTTGTGAAGGCTTTCATTGATTTCAGGTAGACATTTTATGTGAGTTTACAAATTTTACTTAGGTTTGTAACTTCAGTAAGCCTCTATGAAATTATCTGACATCTGAACCACTACCTTTTGCCTTTACCCTCTCAGTGTTAACAGTTTGGTCAATGTCATGCAGAGACAGGTGGAATACCGCTTTTTTTTTCCATATACTCAGCCTCATGACATATGTATACTGCATCTAAATGTTGTTGCTATTCATAATTTATTTGGAAAGCTTTAACTATAAAATGATTTTCTTTTCTGGTCTGTGTGGCAGAAATTTCTTCATTCTGGTTTTCTGAGAAAATTACTTGCAATACCTTGCTGGTACACTTTTCTTCCTTGTTTATATAACCAATTGAATTGTAAAATTTTTATCTTAAAAAAATAGTATGTAATTCTCCTGAAATCCCAGACTGTGATCTTGTGTACTTCAGTGCTTCTGACAAGTCTACTGAAGAAGGCTGTGTTATAAGACAATAAACCTCAGATATTTCAAACTATTGCAAGAAAAGAAAAAAGACTGTGCCAATGGGTTCTCAACAGAAATGGTCAGCAAGCAGTTGAGACAGGCACAGCAGTCTCTTCACAGGTGAGAAGCTATCTGTTTAGGGTTTACTAGGTTAAACTCAATGCTTTAAGTTCTATACAGACACTCATTTCCTAAGAGATCTGTATTGCAGACGCCTGATCTGTAAATTGGCACTGAAGGGGCCTCAATGAAGGTGTCTCTGTCCTCTGTTTAAGAAAGAGTAGGATGAGTTTTCTAGAGACAAGGAAGAATAAGAAATTATCTATGTAATTCCCCCTAGGATGCTCAAAACCATAAAAATATGTACTGTAAAAAGTGGTCAAAGCTGAAGTTGTTTATTGAAATGGTCTAAAAATCTCTTTCTGGAAGTAATTACTGAAAAACCCCAGTAGTGTATTTAGTTGAACAGATGTATTCTGAAAGAAGAACATTTCAGTTGTCACATAAAGAGTTTTAAAGAACAGTGTTACACTAAGATTTTTTGGTATTTCCACTATGCATTTTTATGTGATGGAACTGGTATTTTAGACAGAAGTGTTTTGACAAATACACGGTGTTGTGTTTTGAGTTTTTCTGACTCCAGAGATATGAGCTCCCCTGTGGTCTGTCTTCGAGGTATAAAATTTACCTGGGATTGTTCTATATGCTGTCATTATTACTTTCCAGATATTACTTCACAGACTTACAGGCACCATGGCTTGATTTCTGAAAGAAATAGACAGATAAACAGTAGGCCAGATGAGTTAACCTTATTTCAGTGGGACTTTGGCCAGAAGGGCCTAAGACCTGACCCTGTGTTACTAATCAGTGTGCCTTTTTCCTGTCTTCCTTCAGTGACTAACAGAGAAAAAGAGCATATCGTTTTAGTTTTATATTCACAAAGGACTGCAGCCCACCCAAAAACAGTCATAGCATCTTTGAAGCCATGTTGTTTTCCAGCTCCATGGAGAATGGGTGAAGACCAGGTTTCATTTTGATAGAGGTAAGTATAGATCCTCAGACACTGAGTCAACTGAACTCTGAAAACACACATTTCACAAACTAGTTTGTGACATGCACAAATAGCATTTTTATTTCTACAGAGGATCAACAGCCACTGTCACACTTTTTAAAATTTTTTTTGTTATTATTGCACGCTCAAACTGTCCACAGAACACTGGCACACCATGTGCTTCTCTTTATTTTACCTCCACCCATTTCCTTCTGTTCTTGTTGCCTACCTTTCTCTCTAGTACTTGAAAAAAGTCTGTAATCTCCACTTCGTGCTGAAAGCCAACATAGGTGCCCATCAAGCAACAGTACTATACCTCAGGTGTTTTCATTTTCTTCTTCCTCAAATTTTTTTTTCCTCTTTTAATTTTTTTTTCCATTGCATACTACTACTCCCATTCTGCCTTCTTCACCCGCATTAAAAAGTTTTTATTCTTTCTTCTCACCCTCCCTCCACCCAATCACTTTGAGTGGATCCTCAAATACATACAGGCCTCTTGCTTTCCCCACCTACTCCTTCTCTGTGTCTCTCACTTCCCCAACGGCGTCCCAAGGTCATGACTGATGCTGCTGCTGCAGCTGTCTCAAGCAGCATTGCATCTTCTTCCTCATCCTTCTTCCACAGCAATTTCACCCTTTTCTGTCCCCTGGATTTAAGACCTTGGGTTACCAAATGTCCACATGAAATATTCTGTGATAGTGCAGTAGGCCTGACATTTTTGGAAGTTTTCAGAGAAAATTCCCACATTTGCCCCAACAACCATTAGCTCACTTGTTATTTCCCAGAGGTTTCCTATGTTATATTTTATAAGGAACTGGTAGAAAGTAGGTAGAATATAGTAGATAATAAGTAGGAAATATTTCTTGGGACTTCTGAAAAATTGACGTTCGTCCTGAGAAACTTTTGAGGAAATTGGGTGTTAGAGGTTGAAAGGGAAAGTTAAGATGTGGTTCATAAATAGCACTGGTGCTGTTTAACAGAAATTAAAGTTCATTTCTAGCTCAGTATAACCTGTTTGGATCAAGCTCAAAAGTGTCCTACAGTTCAAAGCAGACGTTTTTAACTGGCTGATGAATGCAAATCGTTTCTCCTACCCATAGTTAAGCTGCTGCATTGAGCAGTGGCCGATGAGTGGAAAAATCCCACAGGCAAACTCTGTGTGTGTGGCAGAAGGGGGAAGTGGGAGGGGTGGGGAACATGGACGAGAAGCGGGTGGTTTTCCAGAATTATCAAAGGTTCTGAACATCTCTGGTGGAATTTCATCTGATCTTGCCCTCAGCCTTGAAACATGGTGTGCACATTACAGCCTGCTTGCTCTTTATGTGGTATTTACCTGCATGTGCTCTCCCTTCTCACACCAGATTGCTGCTCAAGACTCACTGCTAAAATGACAACTAAAATAAATTAAGAAATATTTAAGTGCAAAATCAGGAAAGAATAAAGGCAGATGGGGACATTCAGATATAATAAAAAACCATTGCTTATTGATTTTTGTAATTGTTTTAAATATGTTTCTGCATATATATCTTCTTACCTCTCACATCCTGCTTATCCTCAGACTCTTTTCATTTTGGCATAAGAGCATGTATGTTTGGGCAGTGCCTCACATAAATTCATCCCTTCTTCTGAACGATATCTCTACTTCTGATTTTTTTTTCATATCAGTAAGTCTTCTCTTGTCTAATTCCAGGATCCAGTGGAACTGTAGTTATTGGTTTTACTGTTCATCCTTTAAACTATAAAAAAAGCAAAGATTCTTTTAAAAATAATATATAATTAACTCTTGGAATTCGTTGGCTGTAGATAAGAAATTTGTAGGATTTAAAAATAGATGAGATATTTATATGAATTATATGTGCCTTTACATTAGCCAGGATAGAAGTTCGTAACAAAGGTGAGCTTTTGTACCTCAGAACAAGAACTGGTCACTTTCTAAGGCAGCACAGAAATTCCTCCTGCAACCACACTGTGACGTGTTCCTTTAAAGATGATTTGCACCTTTGCTGAAGCATCTGCTACCAACTGTGACTAAAGTCAGGGTAAGGCATGAGAGGGACTATGGGATTAATGTATTGCTAAGGAACAGACACTTTTTTGGGCACAGACAGTTCTAGCCTGAGTTGAGGCAGTCAGGAGTAATTGAATTGTTCAGCAGTATGTAAAGTCAGTATGAACTGAAGACCACAATTAAGGTCATACTGTTAGCATCTGCTTGAGTAGAGTACACAGCTGCCTTAGGATTTGCTAGACTGTATCTTTTTATCGCAAATGGAAACTATTTTACAAAATTAAGTTACAGCCAGGCTAATAATTTGTTCCATTAAAATTTAGGTAATGTGATATTGTACCAGCAAATAATCCTCATGTGACATGACACTCTAATGAACACTGGAAGATGAGGGGAAATAGAGATTTCAGAGTAATTAAGTGATCCTAATTGTGTTTGAAGAAAAATGTTTCTGATAAAACTTCTTTGGCACCATTTTCCATCACAGGTGGTCTTGAATTCAAGACTCAATGGTTTTATGAGCGACAGACCATAGATGAAACAGAAGCATTCATGTTAAATTTCTGGGTGAAGCTGTATAGCCTGTACAGCACAGGAGGTCAGAAAATAGTGCCATTACAACTCTTTCTTGATTTAAATTCTATCAGTCTTCTAAGTGTCCACATTTCTACAGGAGATTAACAAAATTATATGACTTGGCCTTGGAAGAGAAAACAGATCGCATGAAGTTAATCTGCAGATGTGTCCTGGCTGACTGAATCTAGTAAAGATTACATTACATCAAATTAAACTCAAACTTCACCTTGCTGAAAAATACAGGTGCCAAACCAAAATTAAGGGCAGGAGAGCCAGCACCATAGGCAGTATGAGAGGATATAAGTGACATGCTCCTTACCTACACACAAACTATCCTAACAACTGCCACTGGAGGTTATGATCACAAGGGATGTGATCCAGGTAATAACCTCAAATATAACTGCATGCCACAGATGACACAGACACGTGGACCACTCACAAGGACAGAAGACAATGACTAGATCTTTAGCCCTTAGTCATTAAATTCCCCACGGAATACTGCAAATACACAATGATCACAGCTTGGAAATACACAGTTAAGAGTTTACTGGTTACTTGCGGGTTTTCATTTTTTGCAATGGAGGCCAAGATGATGCTGTCACTAAGCTTCTTCCCACGTGTGGATGGAAGCGACTACCTCTTTGTAGATTCTTGTCAATCAAGAGCATCATTGTCAATTTGTCAGTCCATATCCCTGTAAGAACATGAGAGGTGTCATTCCTGTAAGAGGAGTGGATGAAGCAAAAATAAAACAGATCAGATCCTGTGGAAAGTCAAATTGGTGTTGGATGTGTAAATAAAGATTGAACTTCAAAACTCAAACCATAGGAAATAACAGGTTTTTGTTGTCCAGATTTCTTTGAACCTATGACAGTATAGGGTATTTTTCTATCTTGAAATAACTTCTACTTAGTATATTCTTTTGTTTGCTGTTTGTACTCCAGGATGTAAGACATATACAATGAACATATAACAGAAATCATAAAAAGTTCATTAGTAATACAAAAGGTTCATTTCAAACTGAAGCCTGGTTCTCTGCTAGTTTTCCATTTTTGCTTGGTGGCCATTTCAGGTCACTCACTTTCATTCATATCCACACTCAATATCCTAAAGTCTAACCACAACAACAAAAGAGAAGGTCCCCTCATACAAGGAGCAGAGTAACATTTACATGCAATGTTGCAAATTCTAGATACATTAAAAAGAGGTTTCCCAACAAATGGTTTCATTGTGTAAAACTGATAGTTCATTGAAAATTAAAACTTTATAATAGATTTAAAAATCCTCTGCAGGAAGTCAGTACTGCTCAGCTAGTGCAGACACTGTGAATAACAAACAGTGATTTTGAGTTAATTGATGACAATCAGATAGTTGTACCTAGCTGGAGAATTGAGGCAGAATTCTGCCTGTTGGTGCTAAAAGGAGTCCTGGCCAGGATTTTCTTTTCCATCTCAGCTCCTCCTATTTTTAAGGAGCTTGAATTTCCAGAGTGACTGGAGAGATCAGTCTCTTCTTGGTGGAGAGCATAAGACCCACACAAACTGCCTGCTGCCCTCATTGTGTTGCCAAAATGGTGGCTGGGCACACCACCCCTTTTTTTGTTCTTGAGCCATTCATTGCTCAGCAGTTTGTACTGTTTCTTTGTTCTGGCGGTCTTCTTTTAACAAAACCTGGTAGCATGCTTTGTTTTTTATTTTTTTTTTAAGATTTTAGGTTGTCCTTCAAATTGAAGATGCATGCAGAAACAAGAAATCATTCTTTCTGTAGTACTGTTGAACTACCATGGGTTTTTTTCCTTCCTTTGTTTTGTTTTGATGGGGCTTTATTTATTTTTTTTTCTTTAGAACAAATATTTTTTCTGCTAAATCTCTTGTAGTAATAGTGACCATGGAGGTTGCCTGTAACACTAGTAGACAGGCATTTTTCTATTCTGAGCACAGGAATTGAGTCTGGTGGTATCCCTCTAAAGGAGTATAGCAAACCTTTAGGTGGCAGCCAAGGGCTGTAGTTTGAATCCCTAGACTTATTGGTAGTGTGTTTTATTGTCTCTGCCTCAGTTAGCAAGTATATATGAAGAATTAATTTCTAATCCATTGAAAAGTAAAACAAATAATAATGGAGGTGAAACAATCTTTAAAAAGCTGGATATATCTGGATATGCAGGAGTACACCTGGGACTCTCTGCAGTCTGTTGCCCTTCCAACAAACTCTGTTCCCTTCAAAGAGCTCTTAAAAGCACACCCTAAACCCCAATGTCTTACTCCTATCAATACATTTATCATAAAAATGTCATTTAATCTAGTTCCTTCATGATGTGCTCAGAACATGAATGATAATTTGTGTGCAGATCTGGGTGGAAGTTGGAAATCCTTGGTGGTCCCTTAGTATGTGCATCTTCTGCCCCATGGCCATCACAGCAGGGCGATGGGAACTGGTGGTTCCCTTCCTCTCCAACAAAGTAACACTTCCTGAGGATCTTCAAAGGTGGTTGCTCAAATGGTATCTTCAGGAATTATCGTTCCAACTTATTATTCCCATTCCACTCTAAATCAGAATTTTGTGGGTTGTTGTTTTTCTCATAAAATGAACTACCCTGAGCTTATATTGCAGCAGTTATGGAGTAGATGTGTTGAAACATATTCTAACAATGTGTTCTTAAGTTGTCTAGAGATATCAAAATGTTTTTTAGTGAAAATAAAACTCTCTGAAAGAAACTAGGCTTAAGGGTCTCCCTTAGGGAAAGAAATGCAGCTTTGTTTTTCTAAATAATTGCACAATGATATCTTTTGATGCAGAACTTTTTTTTTTTTTTAATTACTGCCCTTTTCATACAGGAAAATATGACTGCATTTGTATTATGTAGTTTGAAAGTTAAAACTAGAGAATGAGATATTTACAAATAACCTCATCTGTTTACTGTACTGTTCCCAAAGTTTTTCTTTGCATAATTAACAGTCATATGCAGCCGCAAATCATGTTGTTTACCTCTGCAGTCTAATGCAGGATACATTGCCTCATCACCCCACAGAGAGGCTCAAATGCTCAAAATGGAAGTGCCAAGCAACTACATATGTGCAGAACGAATAGCCAAATACAGCATTGAGACAAGGAATTGTACCTTGACTGTGAAGCAGATGTTAAAAATCAAGTAGTTTAACTTAAATAACTAGTGGTTCAGTGACTAACAAGATTTACAGTAGAATATATTACTTTCTTTTAAGGAGTTTATGAAGGTGTAAGGTCTGCCTGAGTGTGAGTATTTATTAACTAAGAAGATTGTTTTTTTCTTCCTTTTCCCTACTCTCTTTTTTATTTTTTTTCCTTTTTATATTCTTTTTTTTGTATGAGCCCATGTGGGTGACTGGAGACATATGTAAGCCCGATTTCCAGCATTTCTGAATCTTCATGTGGCAGCAAGAGTCTCTTCAGAAGATATACAGCTGCAATAAAGCATAGCTGGACTGGGGCTAACACAGCTGCCTCCCTGCAGAGCCTGTTCTCTGGTTTGTGTCTTTAGCTCTGAGTGGGAAGAGGAGAGCAAGGCTGTCTGTTCCCTCCCACCTGTGAAGAGGTGCTATGCCTTTCCTAAGGCTGTTCCCCCTTACTCTCATGCATTGCTGCATACCTCAAGCTGCAGAAAAAGGGCAAGCATCAAGCTTTACAGATTCTTTGCATTTGAATTGTTCACTCCCATTATCTGGCCCAGACTTCCACTCATTCACATCTCTGCTTGACCGGTTCCAAGAAGTTTGCATTCACCTCTGGAAAGCAAAGAAGGCGACATCTAATTCACATGGTTGAAATTACTTAGTAAACAGAATGGGCTGAGCTGATGTGGAATACAGCCAAAATACTGTAAAAGATGCCATTTTTATTCAAGAGGCACCAATAGATGTTTACAAGATAGGTAAGGACAAAAGGTTTCCACCCATAAGACACCCACTCCTCTTGCATGTATATTCCTTATTACTGGCATTTTTTTGTTCATATAGCAAAACATTGAAGGACTTAATAGAAGCAGAGTTACTAAATGATCCACTTACTTTTTAGTTAAATATTTTATTACTTCATTAACATTTTCTTGAAGTAAAAAATGCCCATCCACTCCTATTCAAACATGCAATCTTTCTTAGGGGAAAATTTATTTGGAGGCTCTGCCTCATAACCATGGTTTTCTAAGTGACAGTGACCAGCTGGGCATTTATGCGCTCTCGTTCTGAGCTACACTAAGATATTTTGTGCATTTCCCTGCTCAGGGAATATTTGGGATATGGGGGTGGTTTGAAATGTTTGTTTGGATGAGATGAGGAATGATCCCAGAAGGTTACCAGAAAGAAGGGGCTTATTGAAATGGGAGGTAAGAGAGGACGTGTCCAGTATGGTGAAGAAGGAATTACACATTAGCTCATATAAATAATAATAGCAGGTGTGGGTAATTGCACTTTAGCAATACTGTGTTTGAAAGCAGTTAAGTTGTAGTTTCTTAGCAACTGCTGCTGACAGCCACGTTTTAAGTGGCCAAGGCTTTCAAATTAGACAACGCTCTCAGCCTGCTATACAGCAGTATTAAATGGAGGGAAAAACTAAAGCACAAGTGTTCCTACTCTGTAAGCAAAACACAACAGAGTGCCAGAGCTGCAGAGGAGGTGATGAAATAGAAAAAGCAGAAATTACATCCACATTTCTAGGTAAGCCTTTTCAGGAACAACTGCTGAGGAAGAATATTTGTGGAGAAAGGCATGATCCTTGATGTGCTAAATCAAATGGGTAGGCCTTAGGGAATGTTGGCAGGCACGTAATTTGTAAGTAGGTAACTTTGTTATTATGTTGACACGTTTTGGTCTGTCTTCTTATATATTTGTCATCTAAAATCTACTTGTCTGTATATAAGCGTTCACATATAGGATTTTATTTTATGTTAACGAGTGTATCTGTGTTTAGTGTGAAATGTCAGTGTTATAACCAATGTTCATCACTTTGAACCATGCTATCAATTTAATGTTGAACAGGAGTATTTCCTGGAAGAAGTCTGTGATAAAACCAACCAAGAAGAGGTGAAGGAGTATTAAGGAGTCCAAAGGATTCATCCTTTTGGGTAATTGATGCAAATTTACATTTGGCTGATTCATATTTTAGGATCTCAGTTGTTTTCAATTCCTTATGGATGCTCCACAGGAGGATTTTTCTGGTTAGCTAGGTCCTATCCTAGCAGTCAGTAACATGCTCTTAATTCCATACCGTCATCAAGAAGTTAACTGTATTTTCTTTTCTCTTTTGAAACCAGAATATATTCTGGTAATACGTAGGCTTGGACAGTTCATTCTGGGTAAAAGTTCTCCAACCCAAGGTGGAAAAGCTAATGTAGTAATTAAGGTATATCCTGGATTAACAAGTTTCATTTTCTGGAACATTGCTGTAACTTCTAGCATACGATTTGGGTAAGTGGGAATGTCAACCTGTCTCATACACAAATGATGTAATATGTTATGCCCTTTTTCTGGCTTCATAAAATTCTTTTTATTCTTTTAAGGTAAAACTTAGGTATGTGAAAGGTAAGTGGAATTGGCTTCTATAGATTTTAAAACACTAGTTGTTTTCCCATTATCTTCCAAGTGTAAAGCACATTTTTCTAGCCTTTCTTTAACAGGTATAGGAAGATGTTTCTGGAAAGAACCTGTTCTAACATGATGTTCCACTGTGTCCTTCATGAGGACAGTGTAGTGTTTATTTAGAGTGAGATGAGACTATACAAAACAAATGCAGTCCCAAAGACAGATAAATAGCAACCTGGTTTATTTTGCTCAGTTCACCAGCTGTTTAAATCTTATTCTATGTAGCCTCATACAACCTCAAGTATGACACAGATGCCAGAATAACCACACTTAAAAGTCACATTGTTATTATGTGATCAAAAGCACATAGATTATTCCCAGGGGCTTCCTATGATAGCTCATAGGATATGACATTTAGAGACAGTTCATGGATTTGGAAGAAGAATTTATTTAGATGGGCAGTCTCCAAATATTACTTTGTTGGACTTTTAATAACATGTCATTGAAGTATCTATCCTCCAGCTTTTACTGTAATTTATTGAAATGAATCTGAAGTTTTTTCTCATATTTCTTCATTTCAGTTCAGTTTTATTCCTGGCTTGCTTGTCAATTCTCCTATCTTTATGTGATATAAAAACATCTTTCAGTACTTCACTGTCTTTTTGAAAAAATTTATATTCCACCAAGCTGATGAATGCCCATGGCTTTCACCATGGCATGGTATCACTACAGGATATATTTATTGTCTTGAATTTAGGACAGAAAACACTAACACTGCCCAAACCTGACTAATAATTTGTTTTCAGTACCTTCAATTCTGGTGAATATGCTCCTCTTTCTTTCTGCAGGTGTTCATATAGTTTTCCAACAGAAGTACTGAACTACAAACATGAATGGACTGTAATATACTGAACCCAGATTTTCGAAAATGGCCTGGACTAAAAGCACCTTGGAACTGACCAACATGATTTTGAATATCCATCTCACACAGGAGCTGATTTTCCTTCTAGTTTGCACTGAATCCAAGTGGATTGCAATCTGAAATCTGAAGGTGGTTGCACACACCATTTTTCTTACAGAAACTCATACTTAGTTCCAAACAAAGCTGCTACCTTTTTTTTTCCTGTGTTCCTTTTTTTTTACCTAGCTGAACTAGGAGAAGTAGGCTTGTGTTAATAACAATCAATTGTTACAGATACTGCTACATTTTGTTTTCCCACTGTGGAATGGGAATTTATTTCTTTCAACATTTTTATTAAAAAAAATTATTGATACCATCTTTCTTTACTCTACAGCTATTTCTCAGTTATTTTTGTATGATTCAAGCATATTGTTCTGAGTGATATTCAGGAGCCACTTCCATGACTGTATGTCCTGTTCACTTAGGCCATGTAGATTTTTAAAGCAATCTTCATTGGCTGATGGCAGGGTACATATCCTTTAAATGAACATTTATTTTTCAGTTGAAAAGAGAGGATGCTGTCTCTACAGAGCTTCTGTCTGTTACTCCCAATTCAATCACTGACACTTAATTTCTCTTTTATTGTCTGTAGCCTGTGACTAAAATGCAGCAGTGACTCACTATTATATAAAACAGGTCCATATTTTTCTTCTTAACTTTATGCTTCTTTTCAAAGTATGGGTGTGCCAGCTCTAATGTGCATGTGGCATCATTGGGAAAGAATTTGGAGGCAGAATAAAAGTATTCATTTCCTTCACCAGAAATTCCACCTATTTAAAGATTTTAAAGCAGGCAGATGGGAAATGCCTAAAAAAGTACAAACCCAGGGAAAGCAGAAAAAGAGCAGGTTGGAATTGGCCATCTGTGAAGATTTTCTGAGTATCAGATGTAAGGCTTGAATTTCTGGCATAGAGAATGAAAGCATCATTATCTCCAGATGATGCAGATGTTGGGTCTGCCTCAAAATATTGCAAAATTGTTCAATCTTTGCAGCAGTAATTTTCTAAGTTGTATGAACGGCATAATCTCAGCTGGATTCAATAGGCAGACGCCACCTTACCAATCCAGTAAAACAGGGGTCCTTTCTTTTATGCCTGTTTACACACAGCATTTTCAGTCTTGTTTTTTGCATTGCAGGAAAGGTAATTTTGGTCAGAAAAAATTGGCAATTCCAAGAGAATTCCTGAAATTATTTGACTGAAAAACTATCTGGATCATTTTACAACTAGACTTAAGAGACCTACTACTCTATGAAAAGTCATGATAAAAACCCACAATATGTAATTAGGGATATTTTCTCCTTAGTTTCCTTTCCTCTGATTTTTTAAAAAATTCATTTCATTTTCCAGCAGATTCTGATGGAAATATCCTCTTAAAAAAAAACAAAAAACTTTACAATTTTGTTTATTTCTCTGAGTGCATGCATTTGAAGAAATTAAGAAATGATTGTTTCATTTGTTTTAATGCTAAAGAGAAGTTATCTTTTTTAAAACACTTATTTTATCACTATTATCCTGTAGCAATAAATGTTTTTCAGCTATAAAATCTTTCCCTGAGAAGAAAAAGTGGACAGTGACAAATATGAACAGGAAGTCGTACTGGCTAGAGTTTAAAGAGATCCTCTAAAATGAATTTCATTATTTTGAAAGTAGTGTTAAAGTCATCTTGCCCTGTTCTTCCCCCCGTCCCGGCCCCGCCACCTTCTCCTGGGAGTTTTATTTACTGGGGGTTTCTTTAAGTGTACATCCTAGCTTCTGAGTAAAAATTTGGAATGTCTGTATATATAACAACATAATTAGTGAATACAGTGAGCCATTGAAATTGGAATGAAAAATTCCCCACCAGATTTTATAACAGCTGCTGAAGTCACGTGAATAAGCCTGATCCCAGTCTGGACATCACGGGAAAGAGATCAAAGGCTTGTTCAGAGCTAATCATGCCTAGAGTAGGGTAAAAGAAACAACGGCAAAATTGTGTTTATTTTTTTAGTTTTTAAAATTACTTTTATTCATAATTATTTTCTATAGGACTGAAACCTTGTTTCAAAACTTTCAGGCTCAATTTGAAATTATTCACCCAGATTCTCCATAAGAACAAATATGTTGCTATGGAAATGGACCAGAGCAAAGACGAAATATAGATGCACAAAGATTCCCCAGAGGAATGTAATTTGTGGCATTAGTACACTGCTTAAACAGTACAAACAGTGTCCTGGTATGCCTTGTTTTCTTCATCAAAAGTAAAATAAAATATTCCTAATCCTAAATGATCTGTTGTTGTTTTAGGACAACTTTTAAACCTTTTAACTTTTAAAAGGTTAGCCATTCTTCTAACATTTTTTCACTTTTTTTTTAAATAGAAGACAATAAACAAACTTTTTTGATATTGCCTAAGTGTTTTTAGAAGAAAAGGGTAAATCAGCAATAAGTTGGATAAAACTTCACGGAAAAAACAGTGGTGAAGACTTTGCTGATGCAAAGGGATCTTGCTTGCTGTGAGTTTAGTATTCCCAACAAATGTGTGTAAAAATGTATTCCTTTTTCTTCATTGCTGTAAAATATGCTGAGCCCATGTGGAACTTCTGAGGGAGAAAAGATGAGTGCTTCTGCTCTGAAACCCATGCATCTGCTACTTGGCATAAGCAAAAATCTTTGTCAAGTTTTTGAATCAAAGGACATCTTCACAGTAATTCACCAAATGGAAATTTCCTGCCAAGGTCAGAACTGCATTTATAAAGTGCAATAGCTCCTGTAATTTTTTCTTTTAAGCATTATTTTCACAGGTCTCTCATTTTTAGCAAGGAACTTGTGGAATTCAGTATACATGGCCTTTTACAGCTTTTTATTGCATTATTGTGTAGTACCACAACAAGAGACTACTGAGGGGGGATCTCTACAAGTATCCAAAGGGAGAGTATCAAGAAGCTGCAGACAGGCTGCTCTCAGGGGTGCTGAGCAATAGGACAGAGGTCCCGGGCAGAAACTGCTGCACAGGAAATTTCACATGAACACGAGGAAGAAATTCTTTACTGTGCAGGTGACCAAGCAGTGGAATAGATTAACCCGAGGAGTTGTGGAGTCTCCCTCACTGGAGGTATTCAAGAACCATCTGGACTGAATCCTGTGCCCTGTGCTCCAGGATGACCCTGCTTGAGCAGGGGTATTGAACCAGATGACCCACTGTGGTCCCTTCCAATCTTATCCATTCTGTGATTCTGTGAACACAAAGAAGAAAATATTCAAACCATAAATTAGATAGATCAGCTTCATGGATACCCTGTTCTTAATATTACATCTGGAAGCTATTAAAAAAAATAGATTCCTCTTCAGGGATGTTTTATTGACAATAATTTGCACAGATTGTAAAATATTTCTCTACAGCTGTGACCACCAGCCAAGTTTTTGTGTGAAAATGACTGTTTTTTTTATAAGTTCTCTACATCATATGTATTACCTAATATAGATGTGTATCTGTGCTCTCTCTGTGCTAGAGAACTAAAATACTTGGAAACCCTTCCAAATAAGTGCTCAATCAAATGGGAAGTAGGCACCAGATTGCCTCCTTCAGAGTGCTTCTATATATGCACAAATACCTCTTTTTTAATGAGTTTAAGTTCCTTGAAAACTTGATGCTTGAATTTGAGTTCCGTTTCTCTTGCATTTTCATTCCTAAAAAGATATTTTTGGAGCACACTGATTTTTTTTTTTCCCAAAGCTGGTCACTAATGTTTGGTTAAGAAGTACTGTCAGCTCCTCATTCATTCTGGAAGTAGATTGTTAAAGTAATGCCCTTAGAAGTTCAGAAATATTGTTTGTACCTATTCTTTACCTAAACCTAGCTGGGCTCTTAGGGCTTAATCTGATTAATTCTCTCATTAGTAATGTCAAGTTTAAAAGGAATTTATGTATGGCCTCGGAGGTTCTTTAGAGGGAAAGCTTAATTTCCAAGATACACAAACATTCCCAGTGCTGTCTGAACCAGTCTAATTTATGTATGGGACAGAAATGGTTTGGGTCTTGAAAATGGAGGAGGAATTGACTGAAGCTTTGTTGAAGTTTCATGGGTAACCAAATATCTATAACTAAAGTGAAACTAAGATCTTAAACAGGAAGGAAATATGCTGATGCTCTGTAAACTATAATTAGTTTGAAAGTCTTGCTTTATTAGAAAAACAATATATACGCCACTGACAGTCAGGAAAAACACGGATCAAAAAGATACATGGCAAAATGTAACCTCTGGGAACTAGTAAGAGTCACAGCTGTATTAAAATCCCATCAAGTGAAGAAAGCATGCTTGCCACACAGGCAACAAATCAGAGGCTGGTGGCAAGGCAGAAGCAATGCATTCTTCAGGCAGAGGCCGTGAATTAAAATGATTACATTTGGACAAGCTGAGCTACTACACTCAGAACAAATGCACTTCCAGTGTCAGGAAGCAAGATATAAACCCAGATTATTATTTCTAAATAAGTTGTGGCACCACTCTGTATTCTGGCACATGCCAATTTTTTTGGTATTGGTTGAGCATGGCATGCAAGTGAATTATTTGGGTATTGACAACATAGAACAAGACAACTGGAGGTCCAGAAATCAGCAAGTCAGGTTAGAGGCAGTGTTGTTCTACTTGCTGAAAAGTAGAACATGAGAACCATAGGGATGGCTGCCCTTCTGGTCTTGCAAATTCATCTTCTGCTTCCTCTAAAAAATTTCAGCAGGATATCTAGTTTGGTACATATGAAACATAAAGCAAGTTTCCTGGAAATCCAGATGTGAATAGTCACTTTACATATTCTCAGCAGGGAGGAAATTTTTAACATTTTAGTTTAAAAAAGTACATTAAGGTACTACAAATAAAAGTTCTGGTGTTACTTGGAGTATGTGAAAACTCACAAGAAGGCTTTACCTGCCCACACACACAGTTATGTGTGAAATGACCAGAAAACCTCCCCAAAACTGAAGCATAGATAGAGCACAAAGGTTTACACACAACGTAGATGATAAGCAAAGCAGTCATAGGAGACAAGTCATATCTGGAGATGAAAACTAAGCTACTGAAATATGAATGTCTTACCAAATGGAAAACAATTATGCAGAATCTTTGAAAAGGAAATGACGGTTTAGTGACATTTAGTGATATTAATGCTTGCCTAGATATTTCCATCAAAATATGACATCAAATATTGGTTTGGGGTAATCCATATTATACTCTAAAGAAAAATATGATTTGTGCAGATGTTCAGAGTTTTGCTGAGAAAATCCAAATGATGTGAATAATTCTGTGGTTTAACAGTTTAAAAGTCACTTGAAATTAAAAGTAAACTACAAGCAAATTTGGTTCAGCTTGGAATAATGGAATTGAACAAAAATAAGCAAAGCAAAATATAGGCAACTAAAAAAATGAAAAATGTAACTGGAGCATGATTTTACCATGAAAATAAATCCCATGGAGGACCTTCTACTCTTCAGTTATTGAAATTTGATTAGTTTAGATGTTCAAAAATTCTATAAAGGCAAATGCACATGCCCTCTATTTTCTAGATGTAAACACTGAAGCTCTGAACTATGGCACATTTTTATGTTAGCAGAAGAATAATGAAATGAATATATTTTTATTCTCTGTCTGCAGAGCCCCAAGGAGCAGAACTTATAATGAAAACACTGAAAAAGTTAAGTGATATAACTTTTCTTTAAGACTGAGCTTTTGCTGGAGTGATAAAAACAACACAGGATCCTTTAATCAAAAAAATAAGACATTATTTTCTGCACTTTCACTTGCATGAGAACATAAATTAAAAAAAAAAAAGCTTCACTGTAAAATAGTTGGAGCCATACAATGAAGTATTATTTTAAGGCTGGGGCCCAGTGTTAGAACAGATTTGATTCAAATCAAGCAGTATAAGTTCCTATGTCATAAAAGAGGCATGAGCCTGAAGCCACTGAAACCATTGTTCCAGACACACCACTGCTAATCAAACATGTCAATAAAAGTATCAACAGGAATTTCATAATCAGATGTCCTAGATGCAAATGTCGGATGGGAGTGTAAGAATGTGAAAATCAGAAGAAATGAAGTAGACATTTTTCATTTTAAGCATATTTCTAACAGCAGATGACCACTGATGACCGGTCAGGCAGTCTCCCCAGAACTCTTATATTTCTCCAGAAGTCTCTCGATTTTTGCATTCAGCTTTTCTGTTCTGTATGTACCTCATTTATAACCTTTTAGATTTTAACAGTTTGATATGTTATGGTTGCTTTGTAAACCAGGTTCAGTACCATCCCAAAACTTTGACATCAATAAAAAGGTGTGGGGGTTTTTTATTATTTTTTATTCTTATTTTTTTTTTCCTAAACCAAGGGGAAAACCACAGTTCTTTAATATGAGACTATAACTTCTCTATTCCAAGAGCAAGCTCATTACTTTACTGTTAAGAAACAAATATACTGTAACCACATAAGAAAATTGATCAGCTCTTTTCTAGTTCTTAAGTTGCTGGGTTTTTTTGGCAGGGGGGAGGAGGATTGTTGTCTTTTATATTTATTTCATTTCATACCATGCAAAGCTGCCCCCAAGCACCACTGGGCATGACACCCTTTGCTGTGATATACAACATGAACTTTTGATGTCCTGCCCAAAGAATGTCTTGGGAGCAGTGAGATGTCAGTGTGGTAACTGAATGCCTGCTTCCCAGTGTTATGACAAGGAAAAACTCATGTTAGCACAAAACCCAAAGCATCTATTGCAGAGTTCAGAAGGGTTCATGTATGCTACAATAAAATAGGCTTCCAAACTGCCTAGAAGGGTAAATGCAGATTTGGCGTTGAGCAGAGGCTGATGAATGATCTGTGAAGCTGGAAGCAGGAGGCATGATAAAATGATGTGCTTTGTGTGCACAGGCCCATAGTGCAGAAATGATAATAAGGTGAGAATGACAGCTGGATATTTTCGAGTGTGCAGGTTTTCTGTCGAAAAAAACTAACCTGCTGAAAATGGAAATATCCTGGGGAATACTGATCCCTGTAGACACTTGTTTGGCTTTTTCACAAAGTAGGTTTTAGACTTTGGCTGCTGATCTAGACATCAAGATCCCAGAGTTTTCATCAGCTGGCCTTTCAGATACTTGCTGCTTCCTGACTACCGAGAGCTCCATCCTTCCAGGACAGTGCATGTGAAAGCTCAGAGTCCCCTCAGGGAACCCATTGACCAAATACCCACCCACTAAAGAGCCCAAGCAACACAGCTGCCTTCACTAACATGAGCTCAGACCTTGAAATGTTTTGCTTTTTAAGAAATTATAGATCCTAGACTCCCATTTCAAATGGAAATCAACTTTCAAAATTTCATTTTGATTTGTGATGCTTAAAAAATAATAAATGTTACCTTAAAAATGACCAGAGAAGAATGATGGGAAAACAAAATATAAGAAAAAAGGGTAAGTTCACTGGAGATGGACAAGCTGGAAATAATTATTATTATTATTAAAATTGATGAGCTGGATGATAAATGCAAGAAAATGTGTCAGTACAGCACATCAATGGGACCCTTTTAAAAAATATTCATATTCTCAGGTAAAAAGAGCACCTACATGTCTGTATTTTCTTTGGTCTTTTCCCTTAGCATCATCATCTGTTGTATTCAGCCTAGAGCTACATATTCCCATAGCATTTATTAGTACAACAGGAAGGGCAGGAGTACTCACAAAAATATAGACCTCCTAGACTGCATCTCATGGTTATCAGCATTTTTGGACAAACCCCAGGAGTGAAATTCTGGGTTGATTTTTATCCTTGACTATTATTTTTAATGCAATTATTATGGCATACTATTTTCTTTTCTCAGCTGCTATACAGGTACATTAACTTAAGTAGTCTTATTATTCTGGTGCTGGAGCTAGCAGATCTCATTCATTACTTTCAAGTTGACTACAATTTCTTTTAGCTCTTTCTGTTCTTTCCTGTGATTTCTTTAACTTTTTTTTTAATTTGAGGTTTTTTGGTCATTATGCGATCTTTCATTTAACACAGCTATTCTGTGAAAGGGGATCCCTAGACTGTGATTAGAATTTCCCTGCATATCTGCCCTTTTATGCAGAACTCTCCCAAGAAATCTCATTTTCATTCTATGCAATAGTCGTTCTTTTGCCCTCCTTGCTGGCCACAAATCTGACATGTACTCTATGACTTGCTTAATCATCATCTAGTTCAATCATTAACTTGACATTGAAGATTATTTAGCATATTCCTGTTGTGGTAATTTTGCAACTTATTGTTCTATTCATCCTGACCACTAACACTTAAACTAATATTGCTATTCACAATCATTGCCTGTCAGCTGAAGTATTTCAATTGTGCAATCTTTATACATGAGCAGAGGTATTTGAATGCTTGTATAATCTTTATATAATGAAATTTTACTGTGTTCTTTTTTGTTTTTCTCATCATAACATCTAATTCTTCTTCTGCCAATCAATTTTTAAAGCCTTTTCTTCTCATATAGATTACTTATTTACTTACTAAATATTTTTCCAGCTATTCGCTTTCACAGTATAATATAATCTTAGGAAATTCTGATGGAAAGAAACCTCTGGAAGCATCTAGTTCAACTTCCTGCTCACATCAGCTATAAGGGCAGACCAGGCTTCTCTGGGCTTTATTGAAAACAAAGGATGGACACAGGAAACAGGTTGCCTCCTCATAACCAGGCAACCTGTTTCAGCTGATGAAAGCTTTTCTTTCCATCCAGTCTGGACTTTTCCTTTTTCACTTTACGCCCACTGTCTCTCATCCCAACACCACCACATTGTCATGAGCAACCTGGCTCCTCCTTCTTAATTACACTCCACCATTTTGTGGGTAGTTCCTTTGAAATCCTCTCAGCAGATAGTCTCCTTCTTTTTATTTGGCCACAGAGCCAAAATCTTTGTAATGTTTGATCGCTGAACATCATCTTAAAAACCTAAACTAATGCCAGCATTTGTGATTTTTCTATTGCTTTACCCTCTGCTGCAGTCACACTTGCTGTTGTGTCCTTGCTTCAGACAGAATCTGATTAATTAACTCCATTTAGCTCTCCCAGGAGTACTTTGCTATGTTTTAGACCATTTTCTCTTGTCAGGAGGTGTTCAGATTGTGAAATTGTGTAACTGTTGTTAATTTAATTAAGTGATAACCTCCCCATTTCCAATGTGGAGTTTGGCAACAGTCAGGTTCTGGGCCCTGACTGACTTTTCCTGGGCAGCCTCCTTTCTGGTTCTGAAGCCAAGGCATTCACTACAGACCTTGCTGTGCCTCATTTGCCTATTGAGATCTATCATCAGGCATGATCCTTCTGGGATTTTTCCACACTTTCAGGTCCATCTTCAGTTTTCCATTTTTCTTTTCAGTATCAGTATTTTTTGACATTTTGGTTTGATTTTTAGCCCCAAATATCAGCAGATAACAATTGAGGTTTCATGTGTAATGTGAACTTCATCAACTAATCATGCATAATATTTTTGTTTGGAAATGGTAGTTATCCTTAGGTAGAGGTTGTGCTGTATCCAGTGTCTCACAGCTGCCCAAATCTGGTTATAGAGTGCCACATTTTTATACCTTCACCTCTAAAGAGCACCTCCCATAACAGGGAAAATAACAGAAATGCATTTTCTATACACTGCTTGCAATATTTGCTAGACATCAAATTATTTCTTAAACTTCCTTAGGCCAGCTTTCCAAGGCATATTTAAGAGACTAAATAGATAGGAAAACTTAAAGCAATTTATAAAATTAGTCTTTTCTGGTGTCCCCAGCCAAGACAGAATTCTCTGCCTTTCTTGGTCTGTGCTGTAAGTCTCCCCACTTTAAGAATCCTGTAGTCAGGATGAGCAAGTAGTATGTGTACACAAAACACCCTGCTCAGAAGATTTTGATCCATCACATCCACTGATTGTTCACAGTTATACTGAGTGAAATGTGAAAAATTCCTTTAAGATCTCTGGGAGTACTCAGAATATTTTTTTATCGACTTTGATATGTGTAGGCATAAGACCTTGTCGAGCTGATGGACAGTTCTTTTCCCTTTATTTAAAAAGACAATGGTATTACACCTTGGAGCTAAACCCTAAGATCTATGAGAGATTTAGCAGGCAGGTAGGGTCTGTATGCTGCCTCTTGAAAAGCTTTATTACACTTAAAAGAAGGCAAACCCTACAGATTTTGGACCAGCATGCAAGAAAAGGATTACTAAAAGTGACAGCAAGCTGGCCACGAAACCATAGGAGATCTACTTAAGACCAATTTGTCCTTCTCACTGAGTCTGATTAGTCAATTCTTTAATTTTAGTCCCTTGCTGAGTTTTTGCTCACACAAATTCCTGTTACAATTATCTTAATCTTAAACCCATGACTCAGTTTCAGAAGGTCACCCAGCAGGTGGCACTCCCCATCTGACTTAAAACTGATCCAGGAGCCAAGAAGAGCGAGCTCTTGGCAGTCACAGGGCAGGGCAGACCTGCCAAGCCTCACATCCTGGGTGGTAGCCGGGTGCCTTCATCTCCATCCCTGCTTTCCCACACAGCTCAGCATGGGGGCATCCTCTCTGTTGACCCACTTGCAGAGGAGCATTTCTAGGTTTCACGTCGTCTCCAGCATCTTTGTGCTGCGGCTCCTTCCCTATTACACAGCCTGCTGCATTGCCTAGGAAAAGGCTGAAAAGTCCAGCTGGTGCAAAGGAAGCTGCAAGTAGCAGTGAGCAGCAAAGAGCTGTAGAACTGCTGTGAAGGGTGACGTGGAACTCTGTAAAGTGTGTGCTTGAAGAAAGGTAAAATAAGCTTGGCACTGGAGTGAATCCAAATAGATTGACATGCATACTCATTTGTCCCAAGATGTATAATTGACATCTCACTCTTCTCACAAAAAAAGGTTTTTGTGACCTTTTCAGTATTTCAAGTTTCACATAATTAACATATTTCTTCTTGCAAGAGAGGCTGAAAGGTTAGAAAGGTTGAAATCAGAGATAAACGGATATCTCCTTTGAGTCAACAGATGAAAAAGGCACAAACTAAAATTATAATGAATGGAAAATATGAAACAGTAAAAAAATGTCAACTACAAAACAAGATGTCAAGTACGTAGAAAAGTTGGGTCTGAGGTGGCTTCTCCTTACCCTTGAGTTTCTCTGTATTTTGGTAACTTTCATCCTTCTGCCTCTCATTTTTCCTGTTGAGAAGTACCTGAAATGCCTTTTATGTTCTTCTTCTCACTACAGGTTCAGTATTCTCTTCATCTTCTATAGCTTTAGCATTCCCATGTTCCCAAAGGAATTGTCACGGTGTCTTTTCTTGATTAATATTGCTGTCTTACATCCTTCCACTTTGTACCCTTCCACAGTAGTTTGCATCCCTGGAAAAATCATAAGGATTTATAAATTTAGCAAGATTTTTTAGATATTTATTTTCTACATCCAAACACATCAGAGGAAGTTCTCTTTGCTACACTGGAAGAAATATTCCTTACAGTCTAAATAGAAATACTGTTTTGTTTTCCTAATTGGAGATATACTTCAGAGTAAAGGGATATTATTCTTCAATCATGAGTATATATTTTAAACTCTAAAGACTAATCATGAAGCTGACATGATCTGAATTTTCATATCATAATAAATCATTAAACTACTGATTTTAGGTGTTCTTATTTCTCACCTGTGTCTGTTCAATAAATTTGTGCCTGCCGGGTTGCAGTTTATGAAACCAGACTTATGAAATGCATAAATACTGGTTGTTAAAAATATGCAACAGAGTTTGCTCTATCAGAGACTTAAAAACACTGCCCACAGTTAAAGGGTTGACAGTCTGAGAGGTACAGCAGGATTTTATTTTCTCATATGATGCTGGTAAGGCGCTGGGTTGACAATCTGAGAGGTACAGCAGGATTTTATTTTCTCATATGATGCTGGGGAGGTGCTGAAGTGCTTTGGTTTTATGTAAGAGAATGCATGTTGTCTTGCTAGAATCAGAAATTGTTATTTTTACCCTTCAGGGATTCCTTATTTTATCATTCAGCATGAGGTTGTAGGGCAATAAACAATCTGCATTATGGATCACGCCTGTGAAATTGGGGATCAATTACAGCACATCTTCCACTTGCTAAGTATTACATACATACATGTTTGTGCATGTGTATGGCCCATAGTTCTTTCACTGTGTAGGTTCTAAATGTATTCTAAATTTATGCTATATAAAAATGAGAAAAAAACCCCCACCAAACCAAAAAACAACAAACTGTGGATTCTGTAATTATTTTGTCCTAGGCAATATTCCAAGACACAGAGAACTACTGATGTTATTTCTGTTATGGAGTCATTAGTGTCAAACTCAAACCCTCAAAATAATAAGCCATAGCTCATTTTCCCAGCACTGTGAAATTACATCTTTTTAATTTTCTTGTCATTTTAGAATCTTGTTTTTTGGAATTTTTTCTTAGCTATTATCAATCTGTATAAAGTGGATACACATACCTATGTGTATTTTCTATAGCCACATGTGAGTATGTGAAAGCCTGTGCGTAGTTCTTACTTTTCCATATATGTATTAATTCCAGAGGAAAATCAATTCCAGTTGCACACACGTGAAATGTCTGTTTTTCATAGCCTGTCTGGCAGAAAATACTTTGTTCTGTTGGGACTATAATAACAGGGAGCTATATGAACACTTTTATGTCTGCATGAATATTCTCAATCTTTCATTGAAAATGACCTATATTATATTTTAGATCTCTAAAAATTTTCTGATTAAAGAGGTTTTTCATGACAATTAAAAGTAGCTTAGTTTTATAGTAGTTAACATATATTAAATTTTAAGTATCTAATTTACTGGCAGTGTCTTGCTTTCTAAGACTTAGACTGACAAGTCTGTAATTATAGTTTGTATAATTTCATAATTTTTTCCCAGCAAGAACAGATATGCAGAGTACATCTATAATGCTTCATTAACAGCCTTATTAAAAAACCTCTTGGGTAGCTGACTTCATTAATTTTTAATTTTTTTTTTTTGTTATGATCTGTAAGGTGGAAAAGCCTTTTTATCTCTACTTTATGTGCCAAACACCAGTACTGAAGATAGAGAAGTGAGAATAAAGTCTGGCATTCAAAATGTTTTAGTTTCTTAAAAGAAAAAAAAATTCCTGACTTCTTCAAGGTCATATTGGAAATCTGGAGAAAAGTAAGGTCTCAGATTCCAGACTAGTGGCCTCCACAAAATGAATAATATGCTAGACAATATACTGCTAGAAGAAATTACTGAAATCCCTCTAGGGAAAAGGAAAAAAGGAAAAAGAAAAAGGATTCCTATCCTTTTGAAAAGAAGATATTAGATGTATAAAGGTTTGAACGGTTGAACTTTCATTTATTTTCTACTACTTCTGTTGAGAATTGAATGCATGTAGTATGTTGCAGGACTGTTCACCTGCATACAGGTCCTTAGAAATGCGTGAGTCCTTTCTATTCTGCCAAATAAATGCGTGCTGTAGGGCACAATAACTGTTCAAGCATTCGTTATTGCAGGTTGTTACTCAAGTATTTGAATCACTCATTTTTTTTCCAAATGAACAGAGAAATCTCTTCCTAGTTTTTTCCTAGCCCTTTATGAGAATTAGACATGTCACTTGATAAAAGATAAATTTTTCAAAACACCCACATCCCACAGCTTCTTTGGGTCTTAGACACACTGTTTTTCATATTGTATGAGTTTGACTCTGTTACCAACAAAGAAAAACTGACTTTGCATTTTTTCTGTCTTAAATTCAAATTAAACACACGAAACAGTAAACACAAATGCTGAATTCAAGGTTTTGCAAATACAAAAGCTTAGACATAAAAATAGAAGAATTTTTGCAGTACTCTTTTGAACTATTCAGAAGGTCAGTGTATTTTTTTGTATGAGATCCCAATATGCTGATCATATACCAAAGCACAAAGCTTAATATGCAGAGAATCTGTAGTCTCTTCATTTTTACTGTTTCTAGGGATAAAAATTGCACAAGAAATAACGTGCGCTGCACCGTAAAAATGACTGGGACCTCTTTCACTTTCATTTTGGGTCTGGTCTGTATTTTGGAGAGACAGACTCTGAATTTTACATTGCATTGACAGACACCATGACTGTAAACTATTACTAATATGTGTAATTGTGACTGCACTTTTCTTGCCCCATGTTGCTGGCTGAGTAGCCAGACAGGTGACTGGGAATAGCTGCTCTTCCTTTGTATGTTGGGAAGCAAAAGCTTCTCACTAAGGTAAAGCCATTCTGCATTTTTTTGCACTCCAATGACAAAAGTAACCTGGAATTTAATTTCTTTTTAAAACCCTTTTTGTACATTACTTCCTTTGACGAGGTCTTCAAAAAGAAAGTAATCTTAGTCAAAGTGGGTTTAGAGTAAGTTTATTTTTATCTGTGGTCTGATTCTATGCAATAAAGAGCGGCACAGAATCATCCTCATGCAAAGCAGTAATACTATACTTTAATGAGAGATCTGCCTTCAAAACCTTTAGCAGCTCCAGCTGGCAACTGTAACTATTTTGGCACTGAGACCTCTGGAAAAAAAGGGAGACAGGAGGATGAAAAACTGCAAAAGAAGACTAGAAGTGGAATGATTTTCCTGCAAGTGGCAAAGTTTCTAAGGGTTAATCATACTGAAAACAGAACATTTTAATTGCATGTCTAACTTGCTATCATCAGCTCTCAAGATAAATACTTCCTATTTCTGAGTGACAAACTGTCCCCATAAAGCACAATAGAACACTTATTTTTAAATAAACAAAACAAACATGTTTTTTCAACTGCAATTAATGATGACAGACACTGCAAATCTTTGCAGTTCTATTTAATTTCACAAGTATTTCAAAACACATATTCCAGAACTGTGACTGTAGACTACCAGTGGCCAATAGCCATCCCTATTGACTGCTGAAATACATACAGAAGTCATATTTTTGTGCTGAGTGCTCATTTTCCATGGGAAACTTGAAGATTGATAACAGTCACTTATCCTGCACTGCACTAGAAAGCTCTATTCAACCCAGAGTGGTGCAAAATAGACAAAATATCCAAGAACCAAACATGCATTAAGGCCACCTTAAATATTTTCCTGAGCATTTAGTTGTAGCCTGAAAATGATAATTTCCTCTCAAGGGTCATTAGCACAAGGAAAAGGGGCTACAATTCACATCCCACAGAGGCTTGCCAAATACCTTATTAAAACTGTGTTGCCTACACCTAATTAAGACCAGAGAGGTGATTTGTGTACTCAGTCATTCTCTCCTCCATTGATAATTTGTGTTCAAAATCAAAGGCTTGGAAGTTAGGAAACACTAAATTGGTTTTGGTCGACAGTTACACGATTCCCAAGAATTTTTACCTCTGTTTCTTTCCAGATCTAGATGACTCATGGGATTAATAGGTCTCAAATTCACTTAAAGTCCTGTTACAAGTCCTCCAGTGAGGAACATTTCAGGAAACCCCAAGTGTCCTCATTCTCTTCCTCTTCTCTGTGGGTTTCTTCTGGAGTATAATTATTATTACACAAGACAGCAGATGCAGAACTGAAACAGGTAACCAACCCCCAAGTATTTGTAGGCTTTCTGAAATGGCACTTGAGCTTTTTGTAGTGTATTTGGCAGTGATCAAGTGTGAACCCATGAGTTTTATCTTCATTCGGTATTATGAAAAGAAAACACAGAAAAGCTGTCCTGGAACAAGAAGAAAGGGTTTTTTCTCCCTTAAGACAACATGTGCAGTCTGAACATCAAAGACAATGAGTGAAAAAGAAGCAAAAGGATGTATAAACTCTGCTAACTTAAAGACATCTAGCAACATCTCACTTGGATAATTGGGCGACATCATTAACAAAAGCCACAGATCATCTCCATTTCATGGGAAGAGGGTATCATGGTAATGGAGACTCAGCCCTTGTCATCCTTGGCTCCTGAAACTGGTGAGGTTACTTCAGCCACAAGCCTCTGCACCACACTTCTTTGCCCATGGAAACGTCATTACTTCCACAAAAGCCTTCCTATGTGCCTACTGTGTTTACCCTGTTTGATAAGGAATGATGTGTAGGGGACCTAGTGATAAATTATGTTCAGCACAAAACTGGTGCAAAAAAATCAGACTTCAAGGATTTGTTAGGGCTGTGTATTATTCTCTGCAGCTCACTTAAAGTGGGTTCTCAAGTCTTTTTTAAATAGGAAGAAAAAAAATTAAAAGCTGCCTTATTATTAATCATTGCATGAAAAATGAAAATTGTGTTATCAAGAGAGGTTTCTGTAACAAGTCTTTTCTTGATGCATCTCACTCAGTTAGTTGTCACATGGCCCTAGAAGCCTTTTTGTATCTTTCATTCCATTAAAAATTCTTTCATCCCTTTCTCTCAAACACTTCAGCTGTGTTAGCACAGTGCTACAAACCATCCCTGGCCTGCTCTCTGTTGCTGTAGTATATTAAACCAGTCTTGGCTCTATAAATTTTCTGCATAGGCTTGGCCATATCTTTGTCTCAAATACTTTTTTGAAGTTTATGGGATCCTTCATTTTTCATGGATCGTAAAGTTAGAATGAACTGTTGAGGTATCTGTTTTGCCCTCCCAGAAAAAACATTCCACATAATTTCTCTGAAACAGATTACGCTTGGATGGGCTTGCCCCAGGCTTATCTTCCAGCTCTGTGTAGGCTCCTGCAGAAATGCCAGGCAAATATTTTGATAGAATACTTTCCTCACTTTCTGGACTCTTTCTTGCCTGTTGGCACTATTTCTGATAGAATCTCAGTAGTACAGACCTGTGTAGCAAGTTGCAGGCTTTATCAGAGGTGGCGGGGTGCCAGCGCTGCTGGGTGCTCTGAAGGTCATCGCATGCAAGCAGTTGTAGCGTGCAGCATCTCTGTGCTGCACTCTTAAAAAAGCTCTGATCCTGGAGTAAACTCTGGAAGGCACAAACATGCCTGATTTACATTTGCTTGCTTGATCTTGTGTCTAAAAATACCTTGGAATATGTGAACCAGAGATAGATTGATCATGTTTTCATTTTACGCAAACAAAATTAAAGCTTCATCAGGTTTTGGAAATTCTGAGTTTGTTAGAATATGCTTTATAAACTTCTACTTCTGTTTTCTTCTTCAAGGGTATGTATTTTACATATAATGACAAGCATAAAATTTTCATTTAAAATATCAGTTCATTGACTGAAATATCAATAAAAGGAAAATATACTTTTATTTCTAATTGCATTATCCTGTTACAAGGAGATTCTGTGAAAATGTATATGCTTTTCTGGTGATTGAGTACACTGTGTTTCCAGCCTTGTATTTCATGGGGAAAGCTCTGCTGTTTCCATAGGGAAAAAAAAAAAAGGGAAGTTGGCAGAAGGACATGTTCTGGAATAGCATTATTCCACTATCAAACTAATGAGAGTTTCCAACCATTTCTGTGTGTGCGTGTGGAATAGAGCCCTGTTATAGCAGCTTTTTTATTGCAAAGCTTTAAAAATATGACTCATGGGTATTTTGTCAGTGGAAATGTTTGTAAAATATGTTAGAGTAGTATTTGTTCTCAAATTGTCTGTTCACTCTGGGTTCAAATGTTTATATACAGATCACATTCAAGAATCTCTTGATTGAAATCATCTGAACATAGTACAGTGTGGACAAAAACTACATCATCACATTTTTTGTTCACCTTTCCTTGTCATATCTCTTATAGAACAGGGTCCATTTTTCAAAATAATGTGTGTTATTGTAGAAGTTGAATTTAAGCACTTTTTTTGTTTTTCTTGCTTAAATATGATATCAGAAAAGCATGTTAATGCACACATCAATAAATGCAAACTTTTCAAGTTAAATATATAACTTAAAACCTTTATTTACCCTCAAAGGGTAAATTAATAATAAGACTATCAGTACCACTGACCAATGAATGATTGGAATAACGTCTTCATGGAAAAAGTAACAATGAAAAAATTCATAATATTATGAATATTATGATGTATACATAAAGTCATTATGCATGTAGTCATTATGCATTGAAGTGAGAATTTTATCCATTACTAAACATGACAGTAACATCCAAATGTGCAAGATCAAAATCTAAACCTCTATTAACTTCAGAAGTCATAGAACAATGTAAAGATTTTTTTTTTAATAGGTGGGCTACTGCTAATCTTCATGACATTGACTGAAGAAAGGAAACAAAAAAAAAAAATCAGAAGGGGAATGAAAGGGACATGGAAAAAAATACACCTTTCATACTTCATGGATGTACCTAGATTTTTTATTTCAACCTGGAGTTTTTTTACATTTTTTAAATTTTTTATTTTTATTTTACCACTGGGTTCCTGGTGATGGAATGAAGAAAGGATAGTCCATTCCTGTGTATTTAATGAAAATCTTTTTCTTAGTCCTCTAATACGGTAAATAGTGGTTTGTATCTAACAAAGCATTAAACAAAAAAAAAATCTTTTGAAATTATGATTTGGCAGCATATATTTATGTCACTTCTATCACTCTGGTTCAATAATGTTTCACTGATGTTTAGAGCTACAAAAACATATTTAATTTATGGCAATATTGCTACTTGTCATGAAAATGAACCTGAAGCATTTGGCAGGATATATCCAAAAGTAAATAAACAGTAAGGGGCTCTGGTTTTTTTTACTAGACATAGTTCTTTTAATGTTTTTCTAGTTTTCAAAAATCCAGTATAAAGTGGCATGTACAGCCAGGCTGGTACTTACTGAAAGGTTGGCCAATGTCATTTGGGAACTTGGTATGAGGCACTTCTTAAGAGTGGATCTTGTGGTGAGGTTAGACTATGAATGAAAAATCTGCAGTGCTTTCCCAAAATCTGTTGTGATGTTAGGATGATTCATAAATAGAAGAAGAAATCAAAATTTTTAGTCAAAATATCTGCTTAATTACTTTATTTCTCTTGGAAATATTTTTAAATAGAAGATTTTTTCACGAAGTTCAAATAACTTTTTAAAGGAAAAAAAGGTTTACTGTAAATGTATTTAACATTTTTTTCTGTTTTTCCCCTTAAGTACAAATCTAACTTTCTCTTCAACTTTCTGCTGAATTTCAGATTACTCTATAAACAATAGTTAGCAGATAAACCCAAGTTCAGCTAGGCAGTTCCATTTATCAGGAGGTCAATATATTTTTAGAAATGTTATAAGTAGGGACTGCACCAAATAATGAGAAAATATAATGTTTTCCTGAAGATAAAAAATATTTAAAATTGAATGTATTTTAAATGCTTTAATTACAAAATGGAATTATATTTCTAACCAAATGTAAACCTTTTTTTTCTTAGTGCAGTAATGGCTTGTGCTTATCAACACCTGAAACAAATAAAAATAGTACTTGATCCTAGGAAAACAGTTGACACATTTCATCAAGAGATCACTAAAGCCTTTCCTGCCATGCAGCTTAGGGAAATGAAACCCTTTCTCTGCTCACTGTAATTGCAATATATTCAGGGTTTTTATTTCAAAGTCTCTGAGCATGTGCTTCATCTCTGTGGTCATGCAGCTTTTAATTGAGAATAACTTCCGATTAAGTGCATTTACTTGGCAAGGGTTCCCTAATCAGAAGAAAAAGTTTGAGGCACCAAAGCTCTTATTTTTCAAACAACCACAAGGAATACCAGTGACTTGATAAGCTTTGAGTACTGAGTGGAGAAAGAATGAAAAAGGCAAATCATAGCAAAATTCTAAGTTGTATTAATCTTGTAAGCCAAAGATTTTCATCGCAAGGTCACAGTATTAAATAACCTGAAGACATGCCTGTCTCTCAGAAGCTGAGTACAACTTGTTTCAACTGCTTTTTGCAAGAAGATGTGATCCTGGTACTTTACAACTACTGGAAAAGGGTAAAAAGAAATGTACAGCTCCACTTACTTGAAATTAGACAACAGAAATAATGGATATTAAAATCTTGCAATAATTTCTTGTAAATTTCTTTCTTTCCAGTTATGGTAGATGACAGAGGAAACTTTCCCAAGAAAAAGCAACTGACTTTATTGGAGCACAAACGGATAATGACAACAAGTTCATATGGAGTCTTAAAGACCACTCCATGTAGAGAAGTTGTAGTGATAAAGTTCCAATATTTTATTCAGCCCTGAGACTCAACACTCATCATGGAACCTTCTGTAAAGATTCCAATACTACTGAGAGCTTGGTGACATAGCTAGCAAAATGGAGATGGCAAAGGCTCTGTTTGCTGATTGTAATGCCCATGCTTGGAATTTGGCATAGCTTCAGACTGTAATAATGCTATTATTGTATGTGACAACCCTGTGGAGGTTTAGCAAACTATAAAATGTAATTCAAATTACACAACCAAATAAAAAAAAGAAGAGTCATGACGATGATATAAGGGATTTGACCAAAAGGATAGCATATGTGTGGAGGAGAAATGGTTTTAATTTCTGAGCTGACTAAAACAAGTCACAATAGGAAAACTTGGACACATACAAAGAAAGAATTTAAAATGATTGTTTGAACTGATTGCAAAGTGTTATACTTCTTTCATACTTAGTTATATGGAAAAATTCCAAAGACAGTAGATCTTTCTAATGCAAGCTGCAGCAAAAGAAGACGTATCTTATCTGTCTCCACTCCCAAAATCTAGAAGTAAGATATCAAGCAAAGCTTAGCACCTTGTAATTCAAATGGCAGAATGGGCCTGCAGTAGGAGGTTTTTCAAAGTACAATTTCAGATTATGTATGCAATGAAGAACACTGACTTGATATGTTATGCTAGAAGAGCTCCAGCTACAGAATCTTTGGCAAAGAAGCAAGGCTAAAAATCTGTGAAGGGTGTAATTTCTGAACTGCCACAGACATTTTAGCAGGAATGATTTTTCAAGGGCAAATCCACCAAAAAGTTGTCAAGTTAGGAATTTTTGAAAGTGCCTGAGATTCCAAGGGAGAGGAAAGTTCCAAGGAAAGAGTGTCTGACAAAACTAGACACTTGAATTCGTTAAAATATTTTATGACATTTTTCCTTGGCTTATAAATATATTTCCCAGTGTCCAGCAGTCAGTCAAACTTTGAACAGAAGAGGCATCTATTGTGGGAGATCTGGTCGTTCTGGTCATAAACTTAATAGAAACATGCATGCAAACATCCTTTGGATGAGTGGCTTTAAATGCAGCTTTGATTGGCAGATTTTATAACTTTGTTAGTGTTCTTCCTGTCACAATTTGTCTGATTCAGTGCATGAGGAAGGCTTTGGATAATGGAAAGGGGGAAGTGAGATTGAGACCTGAGTTGAAGGGGTTGGTATCATGGTCTCTTTTGACCAGAGAAATGAGTCCTGGAAGAAGTCATGTCACAAGAGGCATGCTCTTCTGTTCTGTAATTAAATGCTCTACGTGCAGCTGGTCAGCAAATAAACATTGGTAAAGGGACCAGAGTGAAGGCCATGCATGGCCAGCGCAGGAGACGTGGCCCAGGCTACCAAGGAGCAGGATTCACATACAAGCCTCAACCTCTCAGTGTGTGAGGCTTGACAGGTTGTACCTGTTGCAAGACAATGTGAGCTCACAAGATTGTTAATGTCAGATCAGAAATATATATTTGTTCAACCAGACAGCTACAGTGTCTGTATTCAAAAGCAGCAAAGGCAGTAACAACAGGCCTAGTGGCACTGGTAATGAATGCTCTTTGTGGGTGTATTTAAATACTTCCTTCATCATAACGATCTGTGCCTTTGATCCACAATTTAACAATCATGACTGAACTTGTATATGATTTTACATGTTTATGAGGGGAAAAAATTATCATTTACAGCTTGCAGATGTTGTTGAAGAATCCATTTCAAGACATTCATCAAGAAGACTTGTCTCTGAACCTTTTTTCAGTTTTGCTGGTTGTTCTTTTCCCTCATATTTAAAAGATTAATATTTGAACAGTATTTTGCTATGATTAAACTTGTCCGCTGTTAATAAAGTGAGATAATGATCCCCTATTCCAAAAAAGTATTTTTACTCTTAGAAATTAAGTCCAAAATGCCAATAAACTAACCAAGTGAAATGAGTAGCTAGTAATATAAAAGCAAAAATTTAGTCTTTTACATGTGCAAGTATTTATGAGCATTTCTTACGTGTTTTTGCATCTGCATTACTGCAGTCTGTATGTTTTGCTGAAGTATGGCAGCATCACTGTCCAATTTATGTACGTCTTTGAAGTTCGCCTTCTGCAAGAAATGCATGCAAAGAGAATCCTCATAGATCCTCTGTGATCCAGTTACTCCAAACTATCTTAGACTGATTAACTTTGGTGCATGCATTTACTAAAATGCAAATGTTGTTTTTCTTACCATTTTGAGGTAGTTTTACAACTCCTTTTATTCCCTGTTCCTACCTGAACTTCCAGCCACAGGGCAGTGCCTCGGCTGATTGAAACTCAAAAGTTGTCTGAAGTCCTCAAAGTTGCAGCTGTTAACACCACAATCAGCAGAACTGCAATTTCATTGCCTCTGAATAATCACAGCTTCCTCACTGAACTGGACTTAAAAACCAAAAAGAATTTTGTGTGACACTGAAAGATGCCAGGTTAAGCACTGGTTATATCATTTTGATGGAAAATATTTACTGAAACCACCCATATAATTTGAAGGAGTTTAAAGCAGTTCATTATTTGATCTTATCTGCCTCTGTAGGTGTCAACAAAGATAAATCATTGCATTCAAAATGAAGGCAAGAGGAACAAACCTTGCAAGATTTTTGAGTGAGCACTCCCTCAAGCTAGTCAGTGCTCAAAATATTCAGCGATTTGCAGAGACCTGCCTTCCAGAACACGTCCCATAAAGACCTCTAAACCAAATATGCTTCTATTTCCACATCTTTCGGTTAACAGGCACCTAGTGTTCTGAAGCAATGTTCCATGTTTAACAGCTTTGGTAGGGATCAGATCCTCAGAAAATGCAAACTGGAATTGTTCCCTTCACTTCAGCAGAGTTGTCCTGATTACTAGCAGATCTGGCATTATTACTTTTTTTTATAACAGCATTCTCAGCATATGCTGTAGTTAAATCCTACTGTTTATTGCACCTTGTAGGTTTGCTCTAAGCTGAAAAATTGTTTTTAGTCAGAACCTTTGAAAGCCTGAGAGGAGAAACAAAGAGAAATATGATGTTACTGGAAGATGAAGTCAGAATATTGTCTTCTTGCATTACCATTAGTCCTATACTAGCAGCCTCAGTGCAAAAAGTGTCAGTACAGGCAGGGAGTCCTCAGTGGCCGCCACCCCTGCAAGAAATGTCTGGGGGTGCCAGCTGTGGGTGGAGGGCTGCTGGACCAGCACACACTGCTCTGGTGATGTCGGCATTAATTACTGTCATTAGGGTAATCAGAAGCAACTGGAGGTATTACTGAATAAGAGGTTCTCTTTTAAGTTCCATGGGCACAGAGGTAACAGCAGCTCTGCCCAGAGCTGGTCAGGGCTCAGAGTTACTTTTCAGCTAAGATGCTCTTGGCTTCCTGCCCTATTACTCCTAAGGGAGCCAGAAATGATCTTCCCTTTTGGCAGGCAACATTAAAGACTGTCTCTGGGCCTTTACATGAGCTTCAGATTAGCCTTGTGAGGTCACTTGGGAATTAAAGCCAGGTCCTGCTTTTAAGTTGCAAGGATGACAATGCCAGACCTTTCTGAGAGGAGTGGGGTCACTGAGTTAGGAGTAATTATGATGTACTCATAGTGTGTGAGAATTCCTTGTTATAGGAGAAAAGTTCCAGTTACAGAAGCAGTCTTTTCAGGTCAGGTGGGTGTTTGTAGAGCTTTTTGAAAATTGCATTTCAGTTTTTAAAAGGTGAGACAGAATTATCAGGATGGAGTAGCACTGATTGCTTGTGGAGCTGAGAGATACATACTGGAGAGTATGTATCTGGCTTTTTTTCTGGCTCAGAAAAAAAACCATACATATGCAGTGTAAGTATGATAATACCTTTCCTAAAGAATAAAGCACTGAAATACATGGTTAAATACGCATCAACAACAAGATTAACTGATGTTTTGCTGACTCAAAAACGTGATCGAACACCTGAGTGAATACATAGCTGAACAATTTCTTTACAAGCGGTGGGTTTTTCTTCTTTGCATTTGTTATAAAAAGTTTTGTTTTGCTTGATGTACCTGATGGTGAGAAAAAGTGTGCTTTTTCCCAAGAAATGAATACATAGAAAATAAGAACTCAGATGCACAATCCTGTATCACAAATATGTGACAAAGGCATAGTAGAACTTAACTGATTAGAGTCACTATGAAAATAAATATGATCAAATTATCTAAGGAAAATGTAACCAAACCCGGTACTTACACATCATTTTTGAAAATTAAAAGGTAATTGATGAATAAAACGTGATCATTCCAGGTATCTTATACAATTCCATGACAGTTGTAAAGATATTTTTTTTTATAAATACTGTGGACATTATTGAAAGCCTAACTCCTATTTCTAGTTGTACACAACATTGGAAAGGTAACCTTTACACTTTATCTACCATACAACACACTAAATATGACTAATGAATACTTAAGGCATTAGACATAAAGTACCGGATATGATAGGTCAAAAATTTTGTAACCTTAGAGTATTGTTTCAGTTATTGCAGATCTATGCAGTCATTTGGCTTATTCTAACAGATCACATTTCAAGGATATGTCACAGTGAGCAGCACCATGCTGTTGAACTAAGGAGGCCAGGTAATTGTGAGAAGGGACAAGAAATCAACTTTTAGCTCCACTCACAACTTCTCGTCTGACTTTTATTTATCTGCTCTTTAGACCGCAGTTCATAAAAAACAATTGCATTTGGGTTCCTTATTAATACAGGCTAAATCATCCTTAAACTTAGGAGAAATGTTTTCTACTAAAATGAGAAAAAGTTCTCAAATGGAGGAATAAAACCCCAAAACTAACTCTCACTTTACAGTGAAGAGAAAAATGGATTTGTGTTTTTGAGGTTTTCAGGGCTTATTAGCGCTTATATAAGCGGAGATAAAACCTGTTTTAAAGGCATGAATAGCTGATTTACAGGTAAAAAAATATTATAATGATGCAATTGATAGATATTTAGCAAATAATTGTTCAAGTTGGTAAGAAGGTATAACCCAAAAAACTGAATGTCTTTGAGCCTTTCCAAAACTGCATTTTTATCAAGCTGAAGCAAAAAAGAGAAACCCAAGCTAGTAAGTACTTAATTTCAGCTTTAAATGACATAAAGAATATGAAACTCTTATTATTTACATCAGTTTTCAAACTCCTATCTAACAGGAAGAAAATCAGTTTTAAGCTTTTAATGGTGCTACAATGCAGATTTCAGATCTTACCCTGATGTCTTAAATCTGATTTTCAGAAGCAGCTGCTTTCCATACAGGCTCCTAAACAAAGGCTTGTCTTTCAAGGGCATCTGGTATCTCCTGACTCCCAGAGTGAGGCACCCATGGCCAGATTTTCAAGTTCTTAACATACTCATTGCTGAAAAACAGGTCCATGTTGACAACGTACACGGTCAAAGCGAGCCACCTACTACTTAATTCAGCAGAGCTGCTTGGGATCTACGAGATCAGATTCTGGCTCTTGATGTCTGTGTGCTCCTATGAGTAAGAGCAGCTTCAGGATTTAAATTTCTTTCGAATTCTGTCTTGAACTGGATTTTTTCCTGTTAAAAAAGGAAACCTCTGGATTTTGTGTTTTGATTTCAGTTCCTCTTTCCTTTGTAGTTTTTTGTGAGTCTCTGAGGTCTAATAATAGAAGAACCTTTCCTCCATAGATATTGTCAGCTTTCTTTTTCACTTGGATGAGCCTTTTCATGAAACCTAGTGCTCTACCCAGTCTGAGATTTCTGTGCCTGCATTAGGCTGAACTGGATCATGAATTCACAAACTAGTGGTGAGGGTCAGAGTCTTATATAGAAATGCCATGATCATGTAGACTCTGTTTCCTGAGGAAATCGGGCTAAAAGTAACAAGAAAAATCTTATTTTCTCCTTTGCTAGTAATCAGCTATATGCTACACAAGCGTGGCTGAGTACACTGTGCTAATAATCTCAAGAAATATAATACAAGAAAATCTGAGCTAAAACAGTATTTTTCTTGCCTCACTTCTCAGTGCTGTTTAAGACATGAACTTTTTGACCCTGACCCCAATCTTTTGCCTGAAGATTTTTATTTACTGTCTCATAGAATGTTTTCCTTGGTGACATGTAGTATAAGTAAAGTGGGATTTAATGAGGAACTAGGACTGAAATAGGGTTTTCCCAGCCTGAAAGGTGTTGTTGTTTTTCCCAGTCCAATGATACAGGATGAAGTGCCATGAGGCCCTGCTCTCTGCTGCTGCTTTGGATCTGGAGGTATCAGTTCAAGGACTCCAGGACTGGTCTCTGAAAGACACTGCTTGGGCCATGGGGGTCTTTGCCTTTTTTTTACTGACTGAACTGGTAGGATTGTAAGCCCAAGCCAAACTTGTTTGCCTTCTTTTGAGGTCTCTTAGTACCTTTTCTCTGTAAGAATGGTCTAAAAGAACCTTCCCTGCAGAGTGCTGCAGATTTGGCTGTGGGAGAGAGAAGTTTGCTTGTGACAGAATGAAAATGGTATTAAAAAACCCCCCTTTGTTTAATGAACACACTTTGCATAAAGTAATCTAACAACTAACCAAACTAAACAGCTTTAGTTACAGAGAGGAAACAACTGTGTTCTTGGTACAAAAGACATCTTGTGAATCTTTCCCTAGGGCACAAGTTCCAACCCACTTGTTATTTCAAGAGAGAAAGAGATCTTTCTCCACCACTTTCAGGGCTCTTCCTCCAAGTCCCGTTTGGCAACCATATGCTCACCATTCAGGAATGTTCCTGCTGTGATATTTTTCCACTTTGCCAGCTAATTTATCATTGATTGAATGATCCTCTTTAAAGGATCCTTTTTTTGTTATTAAAAAAATTGTTCTCCTTTTAATATAATTTCGTGTTCCATTACCATTAAGACATGGTATAGTCATTCCTTCATTAAGATAAATACTAGAGGAAAACAGTGATTTTCCTAGAGTAGTTTTGCATGAAAACCAGAACAATTATGTTTTCTGTAAAGCTGGGAACTCTTAAATAAAAAAAGAAACACCAACCAAATATAACAAATGAAATCTCCTGTCCAAAAAACAAACAAACAAAAACAAAAACAATCCCAAAAAACCAAAAAAACCCACCACAACCAAACCCAAAACCAACAAACAAAACCCAAACTCCCCACAAAAATCAAATCCACATTTCAGTTCTTAGTCCAGATTTCCATGGAAAAATGATTAAACCTTTTTTTTTTTTTCCCCTAGAGTGCAAGCAGATCTACTAAGCACAGATATAGCTTTTGCTGCTCAATATAGCATCTTCCTTACACATTTCATTGCTGCACAGTATTGTTTCAGTTTGGTCTGCTGCTGCCTTCAGCAGTTCCACCTTGACTAAAGGCTAAGAGACAGCCTGCTGGGCATACAACACACTTTGAGAGGTGTTTTTCTCATGTTTAACATTGCCCAGAACTTTATCCTGTCCTTCAGAAACCAGGTAAAATCTTTCTGACTCCTTTGGTTCACTATTTATCAGGAAAAGAGGGTTTGCTTGCCTGGGTGGGGTATTCATTAGAGTTTGTAAAGCCTGCTTTGTTTTAGATACGTGTGTTAGTGTAAGTCATATCTCCTAAGAATGTGATTTTGGCAGTGTTTGATACTGGCAAGAGCCCTAATGTGATACAGAACTGGCAGGAGTGCTTTTGCTGGTATGGAATATACTCAGTGGCCTGGAATCAGTAAAAACAGCTAGAACTGCTTTTACCAGCATTACTATATTATTAAGCATTTTCTAGCACAGACCTGTCAGAAGACCAGTTTTCACCCCCATGCTTTTCTTGGTTATTAATTGTTTTTTTAGTGGGAGGAATATCCAAGCTGCTACCTCATGTGTAAATATCTTTGGCCTGAATATTTTCTGCCAGGGAAGTTTTTCTACCATTTGTGGGAAAGGGCAGGGGAAGAATAATATATTTGACCATGTCTGAGTGGATTCTTTATATTCAGAATGTCCTGACATTGAACCTTTTTCTCCTCTCCCAGATGAAATCATAAATTATAGTGTAGTGACCACAGCTAATTTGTGTTGGAAATAATTATAGAGGTAACTGTCACTTAGCCTACGGTTAATGGTGCCCCTCTTCTAATGTCTTGATGGGCAAGGAGTTTGCATTTGTTTTCTCATGAGATTTAGGAGCAGCTGAAATAAATGGGATGAGAACAACACACAATGTACAGTGAGGCCTTGGTGTTTCCCATTCCTTTGGTAAGAATTGCATCAAAGAGATGCAGGTCCAAGAGTATATGCTACCTTCTGCCCCAGCTATTCCATCTGCTGCAAGCAAATAAAATATCTTTACACACAGAGCCCAAGTGTGGCCTTTGACCCTACAGCCATTTGTAGGTTTAGCCGTCAAAATCTGCAGTTATTTAAATACAAAATCAGTGAAGGGGAAAATACATTCTGTAATCAGACAAGAGGCAAAGACATGGCTGCCACTTCCCATGCATGTTGTGTTACCTCAAGCCAGCATATGATTGTTTATGCTCCCAAACTTTCCAGGATGCTGCCACCACTACCAGTAAGGTTGCAACAGCTAAAGGATGTGGCTTGGTGGCATTCACCCACCTCCAAAGACAGGAGGTTAAGTATCCTGTGGTGTTGCTTTTGTCCTGGAGTTGGCAACTGCTGGAGACCAGCTCTACCGTGATTGCAGAACTCTTTCTGGGCTCAGATGCAATGACCCACCACATCTGGATTTCATCCAGGGCTTACCATATGCATGTCTTCCCAGCTTCCAGACTTCCCATCTCAGAATTATCCTCATCCTCTTCTGTTCCAAATGATTTCTCCCTAAATTCCACTGCTTTCAATGACAGAAATCTGAGAAGTGGGTAAAACTTAGCAAAAAAAACCCCCCAAAAAACCCCAAAACATTGCCAGGTGAGCCTGTCAGCATCTGCTATTGGTTTTGTCTGTGTGTACAGCATGTGTGTACAACCAGTGCAGTTAATTAAACCCCTGAAAATGCTTATTAACTGTCCACATATTATTTAGCATTCCTAAGGCCTAAGAATCTAAATCTCTTTCTGGAAGACTTTGCTCTGAAAAGGAGTCAAACTGCAGTGTCTCGTCAAATGATGTTCAAAAAAAAAGGTGTTGAAGAGTCTGAGTTTCTGAGGAGTCTGGAAATGAAAGCTGACCAGTCAGAACTGTTTCTGGAATGGTAGCAGACTATACAGTGATGTCTTTTAAATATCTGGTTTAGATGCCTTCAAGGTAAACTTCATTATGCAACAAGAAGTGGCAGACTTTAATAAATATGTGGGAACTAATAGATGGTCACCCTTGTAGGGAAAACCCAGATAGACTATGTTAATACTTGGCCCTTTTGTAGTTAAGAGTTTTCCTGTGCCTAAAGGGATGCTACAAGAAAGCTGAAGAGGGACTTTTTAAAGGAGCATGTAGGGACAGGATAAGAGAAAATGGTTTTAGATTGAAAGAGAATAAGTTTAGATTAGATATTAGGAAGAAATTCCATGCTGAGAGGGTGGTGAGGCACTAGAACAGGTTGCCCAGAGAAGCTGTGGAAGTCTTCAAGGACAGACTGATGGGACTTTGAGCAACCTTATCTAGTGCAAGACGTCCAGCCCAAATAATTTTATGATTCCATGGTTTTATGAGACCCAAAGACTAACTCAAATCTTGTAGATGCTTTATGTGAGTCACCAGGGTCCCAACTGCAGCTTTATGGGTTCTAAACTCATTTTCTACCTGAGAAACAGCTGGGGGGGATACTATTTTAATTGAGTTTTGATTCATCCCTATAAAAAGGATGTTAAAAATCATCAGCCTAAACTTAAAGCCTTTCTGTTTAAGGTAAGATATCACTAATAATGTTAAAATTATTCTTTACTCAGGAGAATGAATTGCTGAAAACATCTGGCTCTGAAAAATACTTCTACTTTTAGCCAACCTTTTTTTTATGAGGTAATGGTCCATTCAGAGGAATGAAGCCTAGGAAAGGTATCTTACCTAAACAGAAATTTTAAAGAGTAGCCTGAGATAATAGAAAAGGGATTGAAATTTAGAATTTAGGTCACTAAGGTCTTAATTTATTATTAGATTGTATTAGTATGACAGTGAGTTTCAACAGGTTGTCATTGTCATTAGAATTAGACACACATGATAGAAAATACCTTCTTCAAGAAAACGCAAAAAAACCCAGAAAACGAATCACAAAACAAAAATTAAATACTTGCTTTCTTAACAGCTCCGGGTAAGCCACTAAATGTCACTGAAAATTTTTCCCTTCTCCTCCTGGTGTCTGACAGGGCTTATCTGTCCTACGTTTTCTATTTCCAGGTCATGATTTTCCAACCTATGCCTTTAGAGAAGCAGTGGTAGTAGAAATCACCTAATTTTCTGTAACTGACAGTTTTAGCACAGAGTGAATAACCATGTTATATTACTCTAACATCCTGTTTCTGACAGTAGGATAAAGCTCTCTCAAAAATCTGTCTAGTTGCTTAAATCATCTGGAGATGGGGCGTCTCTTTTTTCATCTTTGTCACATATGGTGATGTGGGAAAGGCTATTTTCTGGACTGGGTGGGAGAGAAAGTGCTCAGTTCTCTGAATGGTGCTGTAATGGATTGAACATTTAGTGGAAATAGCTGGCCATTTCAACTCCATTTTTTTCAAGATGAAATTATTTGCTGAGTTTCACCCAACTTTGCTGTCAGATCAGACATAACCACTTGTTTTGACAGGTTGCTTATTTGGTGGAAATTGCCCACTAATTAACACTATTCATAAACAGCCAGCATTCTGCGTCTTTTTTTATTATTATTATTTATTTTTTTTTTTTTTTTTTCTGTGTGAGTTATATTTTATCTTTTTGGATGCAGGTTTAGCAAGCCTGTGAAATCTCTTTCCATGAAAGGGGGGGTTTCAGCTGTGAGTCCCAAGTGTCATAAACCCACAGGTAGGAAATAAAAACAAGATAGGCAAATCATCCCTTCTCCAAGTCCCTGTGACATTCCTGGCACATGTTTTCTTATCTCTCTGTTCCTGTAACCTTTGTCCTTCTAAACTTTATTCTATGAAATTCTTAAGTCACTGAAAAAACCCCTGCAATATAACATATGGGAAAAATTGCTATTTCCTAAAGGACATGGGGCTAAAAAGGAACATTTTCCTCCTCACCCTGCCAAATGTCTCTGTATTCTCTCTTCTGTAGATATTCTAGGCCACTGCCAGACCTCCTTCACTTGCTTCCTTATATCCAGTTGTCTGATTCTCTGACATACACAGAGATGCCTAAACCGGTCATACAGGTTCAAGCAATTTCAGTCACTGTATTCACTGCCAGTAAATCTAATTATTTCTAACTTGACCTTAATCAGAAGGCCACTTTTTGAACTCATCACAGCAATTCAGTATATGTGGAACAAGGTGTGTGAAAGTAGAAAATGCTTAGTATTTTCCAGTGGTACACAAGGAGCACATGCTTCCTCCTTCTCCTCTGCTTATCTCTCTCCCCCTTAAGGTGAAACTTCCACACCACCTCCCCTGGTTTCAGGTGTAATCATAAACCAGCTCAAGGCAATTATGGGTAATGTAGTCCCGTGGTTCACGCCTGTCTGTTTGAACAAGCGGTGCCAGGTTCCTGCTAGACTGCTCATTCCAGCAGGCATTGCTCAGCACTCCGAGGAGGGAGGCTCGCCAGGTGTGCTCCAGCACCACCTGAACCCTGAGCACGCCAGACTCTTTCAAAGCCAGAGCAGGAATAAGTGCTCCTTCAACAGTACTGATGTCTTGAACAAAAACATAATTTGGATCTAGGGAAAAACCTCTTAGTTTCCAGAATGGTGAGTTTGCTTACTTTTCTTTCAAGTATCTTTTGCTGCATACATTTAAAATACTTTGGAGGATCTGAAATAGCAGAGCAGTTTTTTGCCTAGTACTATTGCATCAGTCCAATACTATCTTTTGGCCATTGCTAGTTCCAGGTGATACTGGAGGAGGTGCAGAACTTATGTACGTTTTGAATTGCATGATATCCTACCCTAGGGTGACTGGGGATGTGCAAAGAAAGGCACTTAATAAGTGCTGGTGATTGCCTTTGCTGAGAGCATAAATAATGGTGAATTCCTAAAATTTTTAATCTGTTTTAAGCTCACGTTGTCTGTCTTTTTACTCCTGTGAAATGAGCTGCTGTAGATCCGTGTGTGTGTGCGCATGCACCTCCATGGGGTTTGGTTTTTTTGCTGGTTGATTGGTTGATTTGGTTTTATTGAAGCTCTATGTGAACTAAAACAGTCCACACATGCAGCTGTTGGGTTGGCCTCTGGCTTTGTGAGCTGGAGATCAGAATGGTGAACACCCCCTAACAATCCTCTCTGCCAACAAGGCAGCCATTAGAAGTCAGAAAAAGAGAGTTTAAAGAGCACATATACTTCTGAACACTAAAATGTTCATTCCCTATTAAAAGAATCCTTGAAAGGTAATACCTCCAGCCTAAATGGAGGCAAGACCTATCATGCTGTCATGCCTTGAACCAACTGCCTTTATGGCTAAAAAATAACAAGCAGACCTGGCCGGTCTGTATAAAAACAGAAAGATTTAAGTAAAAAACAAAAGAAACAGGTCTTGTTCTTTTCCTGTCTGTTATTACCACTCAGTTAATACCTCTTTTTTTTTTCATCTGGATGTATTTTTTTAAGAAGAAAGATCAAAATTTTAACAGCTTGGGAATAGTTTTTGACTGGCATTATGAAAGGGAAGTAGATGTCCTCCTGAGTAACTGACATAGTATAGGAAGAGAAGAAGTGAAGGAATTATTTGTACTGCGTAGATCTTGGGAGGTGCAAATTGCCACACTGGCAGCACTTTCCCTGGCCCAAAATCATGTATATGATGGTAGTTAATGTAAAAGATTCCAATAATGAACTTATACACTGAAAACAGTGTCTGTGTTGGGTGGGACATACACAACAGGATTAGCAGCACAGGTTCAAGCTGGTTATTGTCGTGTTAGAATCCAGAGAATCGTGTTTGCCTTGGGTACATTAAAAACAAGGAATACCTACATTTATATTCATTAAACTACATAGTACAACAATATCTTGTGGCCGTGTGTTCAACCGGCTGATAACATGGAGTCAAGGAATCAAAGAATTGCTTAGGCTGGAAACGACCCTTAAGAATATAAGTTCAACCACTACACCAGCACTGCCACATCTACCACTAAGCCAGGTCCCTGAGAGCCACACCTACACATCTTTAAATACCTCCAGGGATGGTGACTCCACCACTTCTCTGGACAGCCTGTTCCAAAGCTCGACAACCCTTTTGGTGAAGAATTTTTTCATCATATACAATCTAAATCTTACCTGGCACAACTTGGGGCCATTTCCTTTTGCCTTATTGCTTGTTAGCTGGGAAAAGAGACTGACTCTCACCTCAGCACAACCTCCTTTTCAGGTATTTGTTCAGAGCAATAAGGTCCCTCTTGAGCCTCCTTTTCTCCAGCCTGAGCAACAGGTCCCTGAGCTGTTCCCCAAAATACTTGTGTTGTACACCCTTAATCAACTTTTTTACCCATCTTTGGACATGCCAAGGCAATGTATTGTAATAGAAGGTTTATTTATCATTTCAATATTTGGTTTAAGTTCTTGTGCTGTCTCACTTCCTTGTCTTTCCCCTGTTCTTATGAGAATGGCTAATTGTGTTCAACTGTACACTTTTTTGTTTTTTAACATTTTATAACTCTTTATCATAGTGATTTCTCCCTTTGGCCCAGGAATATTTGTGTTTGGTGGACTATCTGTGAGAGATTTCTATGAATAGTATCCAAGGGAAAAAAACCAACCCTTTGATGCTCACTATCTCTGAATTTGGATGCCATTCCTCTCTATTTTTCAAAATAGATAAACTCAAGATCCTTGAGAAACTACGTGTGTTTGTGCTACTGTAAACTTTGGCACAAATCCCTGCAGGGAAGTCCACCCTTGAAATAGAGATACAAAACATGTGGAACAAACAACAAAAACTGATACAGTGCAGAAATATAAATCACACTGCTGTAAAAGTCAAAAAACTGACTTTTTTTGGACAGAACAGCCAATTAGTCATCCTAATCTGATGATGTCTAGAGGATGTCCTCCTGTCTGCAGAGCTCAGCGCTGAAGTAGTGGCAGCTGTAGTTCATCATATTTCTACACCACAAACATGGTGCATATGTGTAACAAAATTTGTAAAACAATAAACATAGTTCTGGCTGGAAGTATAGGCTCCTCTATCGCTTATCCCACAGCATAGAATTGTAATTTACCTCACAGATCCCACAATGGGAAATAAAACGTGTTTTGGAAAGATAAAAAAAGCTGCTTGAATATCATCCCTTTCCTGATGTCCCATGTACTACTGCTATCCCCAAAGATTTAATCTAACTTTACCTTAGATCTTTTTAACTTCTGTGGAAGCTTTTTCTTGTCTTGATCTCTTTCTGGAATTATTTTCAGTTCATCTCCTTCAAGTCTGTAAATTCAGGAGAAAATAGTTGGGTTTTTTTTCAGAAACTGAATTCCAGAGTAAAGGTGATATCATATACTAATGGAAAACACGTACTTCAATTAGCCCTGCAATATTTTGCCATCTTTTCATCTTCTTCTCAGTACAGATGAGTATCCCATTTGCATTTCTGCACATCCTTTTTAAACTGCTGAAGATCATGCTTAAGCTTTCCCTAAGAAATTTCAACTAGATAAGGAATCAATGTTTACGAGTAATTTCAAGTTGTTCCTTTGAGACCACTCTTCTCATCTACAATAAACCTAATCTCACGCTGTCTGATTTATGAGGCTTTCCTGTAGTTCTTCATAGTCTGCTACAGTGTTAATAATATCAGTAATTTTGGTTTGTGAGCAAACACAGTCAAATCACTCTCCACTGACTTTGTCTTTACACCCTCCAGAATTTCCTCAAAGCACCTATTGTGTACTTTCATATGTGGAGCCGCTGCAGGACATCCCTACCAAGGAGCAGTGGTGAAGCTGAATCAGGGTTTTGAAACACTGAAAGCATCAGAAAACTGAAAAAAAATTATAGCTTGTGGCAAGGGAGGTTTTGAGCTCAGGTTTGGTGTTCTTTTAGTGATGAGAAAAAGTTTTCAGGTTTGGAGGTACGTTAAATTTGATAGGAGGCATATATTGATTAATTACTGTAAGAGTAGGAGTCCTTTTATTGTGCAGCTGAACTTCACCTTGTAAGCTACACTGACCAAGGAGAAGATGGCTATTTAGCTGAAAACTATATTATATGCTGCCTCTCCCTTGCTGTGTGAGTGACTCTTCAGGCTGAAATGCTCTGGAATCCCACAGCCCAGAGGAGAGAGAATAACTGAGGCCTTATGTGTGGGACATGCATTTTTGTATGAAAGACTTTCGTACAAAAGACTTTAGACGACAACTATATGAGTCCCAAACGTAAAGAGTAGACTATGTTGCCATTTTCTTCAGCTGTCTCAATGGGAAAAGGATCTTTTTGAATTATTAGAGGAAGTGTGCCTTCACTGGAGACTCAACATACTTGCAGATCTTTGTATTCTTCTTTGTTGCACACCTGTGGGATGGAAAGCTGCCACTTTATTTTGGGTAACTCCTTGAACTCCATTTTAGCTCAGTAATGGCTGTGTGCTGCAGAATGGGGTAGTCTCTTTTCTCATACCCAGCCACTGCTTCCTGCAGGCCAGCACAGGAGAACACCGAGTCATTGTGCCTGGACCAGCCCCTGGTGAGACCAGATAAGCACCAGTGTTGATGCAAAGGAGACGTAGGACTGTTTTCTGGAGCAGCCAGACAGCCAGCCACCAGTCAGATGGCATCCCCAAGACCAGGCTTAGCCTCAAGCACAATGCCACATGATCTCATTTCTAATGCTTTGAAGACTTGGGAGAGTTGACCCTTCTTCTATTCCAGGCTTGCTCTGACTAATTCTTTATTCTCTTTCTCTCTCTCTCTCTCTATGGACGCATATGCAGGGAAATATTATTATTTCCCTGCATTAAATGTGGGTTCACAAGTATTTAAATTGATTAAAATGATTTCAAAGCTTATTGGTTTATACTTTAATCTGCACTGACCTGTAGTTAGATATAATGATATTATTTCAGGTTCCATCTTTACATACTAATAACTGCCAACTGTCTTGCTTGCCTATTGTGCCAGTCATCCTGTGATCATGCCAAAGGAAGCAGATCCTTTCCCCTCGCTGAATAAGCTGTAGCGCAAAACATTCATGTAACAACTTGACAAGGAGTTGTTCAAGCTCTCACCTGAGCCTGCATCTGTAAAACATCCCAAAAGTTTCACGAGTCAGTGCAAAGCTTGTGACCCATCAGTAGCAAATCCTAAAGCCTAATTTCTGTCCTATGATCCTAAATGGGACCAAAGTTTGGTTATCTATTTACATGGAGAATAAACTGGTTTTCTACATGCACTAAGCTGCGTAATTAAAAGGAGGTGACATTGTCTGAAATGACTTGGGGGATGGACAACTGAGGACACTTTGAAGTGGTTCTATACATGAACTCACAGAAGACCTCTGAGCCCTGGAGAAAAGGCTGTGATGTGATGATAACCTTCTTGGGTTCATTCTGATCCACTAGCTTTGGCAGACTCTCTGTAAAGGTGGGAGGGATGGGGCACTGCAGAAAAAAGAAGTATCAATTTATTCATAGGACTGCGCTAATTCCTGCAGCACTAATTGTTACCTGTTGCTCTGTGTGAAATTATTGTCTCAAACATGAATAATGACAGATGGTTCTGCTCCTCTCCCTCTCCCTCTCCCTCTCCCTCTCCCTCTCCCTGT